>ML786941.1:366971-377584 GCA_009831015.1 Picea engelmannii
CTCATCGAAGAATAAATTTGGAATTTTGTTCTCCAATATGACCCAGACAAGGCCTTGGGGCCATACAGGTTCACGGGTCATTTTTACAAAAAGTGTTGGCATATCTTAATCGAAGAATAAATTTGGAATTTTGTTCTCCAATATGACCCAGACAAGGCCTTGGGGCCATACAGGTTCACGGGTCATTTTTACAAAAAGTGTTGGCATATCTTAAAATTTGACCTAGTAAGGATGATCCAATACATCCAAAAATATTCTAGGATGGAAGGTGTGTCTAACTCATCCTTCTTGGCGCTTATTCCTAAGGAAGAAAATGCCACCTCCTTCTCTAGGTTTAGGATAATCTCTCTACGCAACGTCTCATACAATATCATTGCAAATATCATTGGGAATAGGCTCAAACCACTTCTCCATAAGATCATTTCATCTAATCAAGGGGGATTTGTTGAGAAGTGACAAATTTTGGACAACATAATCCTAGTTCAAGAAGTAATCCACTCCAGCAAGGCCAGGGAGATAAAGGAATGATTATCAAAATTGACATGGAAAATGCATTTGATCAAGTCAGGAACAAATTCCTTTTTGGTATCCTCCGAAAAATATTTTTTGACACAAGATTCACCATCTACATATTTGTCTACATCAGTACTCCTTGGATCACCCCCCTTGGTAAATAGTGGCCCAACTGCTTTCTTCAAAGCCTCTCACAACCTTAGACAGATTCCCCCTCTCCTCCTTTCTACTTATTGAAGCTTCAGGGGGGATTGGTTAACAACCACAAGAGCCAAACATATGTTTGGAACATTAGCATTCATTCCCTTGCTTCCCTAGCCAGGATTCTATAGTTCTCCTTCACCATAAACATAAGCTCCTTCAAATACCTTGGCATGCCTATCTGCCTTCACTCCCCAACCTTTACTCTCTTACACCACATTCTTGACAAAATAAAGGTGAAGTTTAAAAAATGGATAGCCCAATGGCTCAACCCAGCAGGTCGAATGGTTCTGATTAAGTCATTTTTTCCGCCTATCTTATCTACCAATATTATTTTATGCTCGCCACTGGGATTATTAATTCAACTCTTTCTAGAGAGATTAGGAAGTTCCTTTGGCATGATGGGAATTACAATAACAAATGCTTTCATATAGTAAATTGGAACAGATTCAAGGCTCCTAAGTCAAGAGGTGGGTTGGGAATCATCAACCCGACCCTCATGAATGTGGCCATGGGAGAAAATATCCTATGGAGGCTCATTTTGGGCAGAAGTGCATGGTGGAGAAAATTCATCCTCTTTAAATATCTGGTTGAAGATCGACTCCATTGTTTAGAAAATCCCCTTGAGGTTCCTCGAGGTTTGCAAATATGGCACCTACTCAAAGCATCTCTTTTCCTTATTCAATATATTCTAACATGGATCCCTAGGAACAAGAAAAAAATCAAGGTTTGACAAGATAGTATCATGGGGAACCCCCCCTTCTCCTATGACCCTCTTTATCTCCTTCTTCATAACTGACTCTTGTCATAGGGGAAATCCACCCTCTTTGACATCTCTACTTGGTCTAATTCAAGATTATGGATTGGGTGGTACTTGGGATAGGTCTCGGCCCATCTCTAGGATCCTACTAACTGTTTAGTTTTAAGCCTCAAATGCATGCCACCCCGACACCTTGTCGATATTGACACTCATGGTTGGGATGACCATGGCTTCATGCCGATGTGAGTTACGAGCATCAACTCCTTCAATTAGTTCTTCCATTGAAGGCTAGACTTTGGAGCAACATTTGGAGTCTTGATTTCCTTCCAAAAATCAACATCTTCTATTGGTCCTTGGCTCATGGGAAGATCCTCACATAGAAAAATATGATTAAGTGGGGAATCCAAGGCCCCTCCAGGTGTGTCCTCTGTGGTATCAACAATGAATCCTACTAGCACCTCTTTTTGAATTGCTAATAATTCAAGGTAGTTTGGCATTTGGGTATCCAAGATATATCTCATCGGGTTTGCAAGCCTGACTCCACTGACCATCTCCTCGGAAATTAGAACTCCTTCTATCTAGGATCCTTCCTCAACAAGCCCCTCTTCAAGAAAATTTGGATCTCCCTTCCCAAATACATCTGTTGGCAGCTCTGATTAGCCAGGAATAAAGCTATTTTTAAATAATTCATCCTCCCACCCAATGTGGTCATCTCTAAATCCCATGCGCTTTTGTCTAAGCACTTCAAGTCCCGCCAGCCCAGGTTCTCCCCTCCCTAGTCCCTAGATGAAGTCGAGGACATTTTTCCCCAACAGTTCTTAATTCATCTCTCCATCCCTCCCCCCAGGGTCCATATCACTCTAGCAATTTCAATTCCCTCCCCAAAAATTCTCCTTCTTTCCCAAAATATCCACTCTTTGTTTTGATGGTGCCTTAAAAGGGAACCTAATAGTGGTAGGAGTGGGTGGGGTTCTCCTTGGCCCTCGAGGATCACTTGAATCATCCTATGCTTGGGGACTTGGCCTCACCACATATAATCAAGAAAGGGCTTACAAAATCCTAAAAGGTATTCTTCTCCATCCTTATCATCATAGTACGACACACTCCACTATCCCTCAAACCCATTTCTACTATGTCCATTAAAAAAACAATGGCCTCGTCGATTGCCAAGCCAACTTAGCCTCCACCATGCAATCAAGACGTTGAATGTCAATGGAGTCACCACCCTCTTTCTCATCTCTTGATGTCATCATGCACTACAATTTTAACTCGGGGAGAGGGAGGGTGTAGAAGCCTTCACTTCGTCTCTACTCATGAGAAACCCCTCTCAATCTCCTCCACCTATGCTAAGTCACATTTTGTCTCATGATTTCACCCCCCCTCGTGCCCCTACCCTTTCTAGTGAGATGGTCCATGGTTAGTGTAAAAGTGCATGGTCCATGGTTAGTGTAAAAGTGAGGTAATTTTTTAGACTATTCATCTTAGATAATCTTGAAAATTGGAAAGTTTTTAAGGATGATGTTCAAATTCTTCAATTTTTGCATAGTTTGAAGGAATTCTCAAAGAACCAAGTAAATTGGTGAAATGAAAGTCAAGAATTGGAGATTGAAGACTTGTCAAACAATTCAATCCCAAAAGGACTAGTTCCCTTAGAAAGTATCGCTGATAGGCATGACATGTACAAAGGGAAACATGTTTTTTATCAATCTGAAGATGTCATCGAGATTAATATTGGTTCAACATCTAACCCTAGGATGATCAAAATAGGAAAGAATATTACTCATGATGAAAGAAGAGATATTGAGAATCTTATTCATGACTATAAGGATGTCTTTGCCTGGTCATATGATGATTTGAAGGCTTATAAAGGTCAGAAAAAAAAAAAAAAGATGCCCCCTTCTCTAATTTTCCTATGGAAGACCCCATGAACACAAGAGGTAGATACACTTTTTTCAGGAACACCTAGACATGATGTGGTACATTCATTTCTTTGTTGCCTCAAGCCTTGATGCTCAAAAGTACTTCAAAGAACCTATCATAGACCTCCTCGCTTATCTAGAAATAACACTCGCTCCACTCTCCAAGGAGCTTCTCAAGAAGAATCATGAACTAATATGAATAAATGGGATGCTACTCAAGATTATGCTAGACGAGGATGGCCTTGGTCCCACAACTAGGGCTAAAATTAATGATTATATGTCAGTCTACTTGTTTATTTTTCAGTTTCACAGATCCATCTATTGGTTAAGATTCTTTCTTTGTTTCTTTTAATGACTCTTAACTCTTCTTTAATGTTAATCTAGTTACTACACTACTCTTTTACAATTGTTTTTACGACCCTTTCTATAGATTATATACCCTTGTTTCATATAGGGGAGGTTCTTGAGATCACTTACAAGCCTTGTCCTCTAAGGCACTTTGTAAATTTTTGTATTCTACCTTTTTGAAAAATATACAAAAAAAAAATCATATTACTGATAAAATAACAACAACAACAACAACAACAACAACAACAAAGTGTCATGAGCTTTAAAGTGAAACTAGGCACTAGAAAAACACTTTTTCCTGCATTGCCTTGCCTACACATACATTACTTCTCATTTTCAATACATTTGTAGCACTACATATCTTCATGACATATCCACTCATGAAAATCAAAGAGAGCTTGAAAAATTTATTTTGATCTTTTTAATCATAAAAACAATATGTCAAAATGAATTAATTAATTTCCATATTCATTTTCTCAAGGTTCAATCAACCAAAATTGGTCTTAAGTAGATGGTGATCATCATTGTTGTCATCATCGACTCTCAATTCCATCTACCACTAACCTAATCAAGTATCCCATACTTTTAATAATTCTACCATCTTTTAAAAATATTAGTATATAAAGACAAAATTTAAAAAATTATATTTTTTTACAAATATTAAAATAAAAATAATAAATCTAAAAACATGAATTATAAAAATTAATAATTTTTTTATAAATAATTATAAATTCCTAAAAATATATATCTATTTTATAAATAAAACTAATAAAATTTTAAATAAATAAATTCATTTTAATCCTTAAAATGAGAGAAATATAATGAATCTTTCAAATTATATATAGTTGTATTCGTGCTAATGGAAAACATCTTAAAAAAAAAAAAAAATTGAAACATCAATCCTTAATTTTTTCTTAAAATTACCCTAAAAATATTAACTCTTAAATAAAAATGAACTTTTTAAAGAATTATTCTATTAAATTTTTTGAAAATTATCTTATAATTAATTAGTAAAATATTAACTCTTACATTTAAAAATGAGTTTTTATAAAAATTAACATATAAAATCATATTAACTTTTTCATTAAAAATGAATTTGTATAAGAATTAACATATAAAATAATATCTTAACTCTTAAATTAAACATAAATGTCCTTCTCATTGATCCATTAAAACTTATATATATATATATATATATATATATATATATATATATATATGACATAGTCACACGTATGTCCAACAAAATTCCTTTTTCAAAACCTATAAAAGGTCCATTTTTTACCTATTTTCCACTTTATCCTCTTATCTTATCTTTAAATGGTTGAACGTCCTTGTTGATATAACTACCCGTTAAAGAAATCCATCACGACCCTTCGTTGTTGTGGATATGCCTCATGCCCCCACTTAGCCCTCCATAGAATTGACTTGGACACTGATATGGTGTGAATATGCCTTATAAAATATAGTATCAACATATTGAATAATGATAATGTAATTAAATGTAAATATTAGAGCCAAAGACGTCATAAAATGATGAATATTAAAAAAAAAAACTTTTAGCTTATTATCTTTAGTACTATTAGTTGTTTTGTTTTTGTTTTTGTTTTTGTCAAAAACTCATCTTTGATAAAAATTCCTTTGGTTGGTGTGTTGAAGGAGTCGTCCTCTACTCCAGAGGATACTAGATCCCTCCTACCCTTGGAGTTCTTTTATGATCATGTGCTAGGCATAGATCGAATGGAGGAGTTTCAAGGGAGATCGAATGGAGGAGTTTCAAGAGAGAAATCATGAGTTCATTAGTTCGGTGTTGGATTTATATCTACTTTGTGGGTGTCCTTGTAAGGTATCAAAAGGTATTTTTGTTGTCTCATGACATGAGCTTTGAATCTTGTGGGTGGGGCGGGCATTAATAGAAAAAGTTTATAATAAACTTTTTCTATTAATGCCCCCCCCACCCACATATGTGGGTGAGGGGGGGGTATGTGGGTGACATTAGTGGCTCATATTTGAAGGTGGTGAAGTAAGGTGGAGTGGGTGGTGATTTTAAGCATGAAAAATGCATTAAGAAACACAGGTAACCTCTAAATCTGGTACTCAAAGTAGAAATTAAATTAAATGAGGTTGAAAATTTGATGGGCAAGGCGCTAATAGGTTGGTGTCAAGGCCATTGGTTTGGCGAGAATACTTTAAAAGAATGGAGGACTCTGTCATTTGAACCCTTCTTCAGATATTCTATGCAAAGTTTGGTTTTGATGAGGGGGTGATCGGATTTTTTGTTACACTCTAAGTTTGATGTGGATAAGCAATAAAGGATTCGCTAAAAGTGGGGGTCCTTTCCTATCTTTCTTAAACATTGGATACTCAACCTTTGATGCAAAGTACGAACTACTGGACCTTGTTCCTATGTGGATCTAGTTTCCAAGTATGTCGATGATCTTTTGGCCGGAGGACATTTTTAAGGAAGTAGGGAATACTTTCAAGGTATTATATGAGGCAGAGTTATTGTTTAAAGGGACGAGAGCCATGAAGGTGGTGCACATATCGATCGAGGTGGAGATAAAGGAAGGTCTTGTGGTGAATATTGTTTTGAAAAGAGGAGACCTAGAGGTAATCCAGGTTATGGATTATAAAGGAATCCCTTTCCATTGTGGGTGATGCCACATATATGGACACCTAGTAGCAGAATGTAGTTTACCTCTCCACAATAAAAACAAATGGGTGCATAAATCTACTAATGAGGTGTTGAATGTTAAGGATGGTGGGAAGCTTCATGATTCAGTTGAGGGATGGATAAATGGGTTTCCTACAAGCTCGACCAGTGTGGGAGGAAATAAAAAGGAGATTGTGGATAAATATTATATCTCAACAAACTCCCTAGAAAATTCCCTACCAGATCCAATCCCTTAGATGTCCTTAGTCTCTCTAGTAACTCAAATCTTTTGTTGGAGGTTTTGGGCCCTTTTTCTCTAGAGAAATGTAAGCAAACAATTTCTACGAAATCCCAAAATTTGGTTTCTTTTGTAAATGCTATAAAATTTGGTATTTAGGAGGAACCTTTGGATGTCAATAATGTTGAGGGTCATGGGGATTTTTTTGTTAGCCTCTCTAGCCAAAAGGATGGATTTTTTAGTTGACCAAACAAGGCCTTCTCCTCATCCATAAACATGGTAAAGTTAAGTGTCAACAAGGAGGATTCTACAATTTTTTTCTAAGGTTGGGAAGGAGGATGGCCTAAAGTATAATTTGTGACCTAGGAAGAGAGGGAATTCTTTTTTCTAAAGGTCTATTGAAGGGGGGTTTGGTCTATTAGATGAGAAAGGTAAAAAAGGGGTTTGAGGGTAGGAAGTATTTTTCCACCCTGGCCCCAAAACAAGTTAGTTCTAATATTTTGTCAGGAAAACAAATGTCACTAGAAGGGGTTCTTACAAGATCAAATACCCCATTGGATGGTTTGAAATGATTACTCTTACCCAAAACTATAAGGGTTTATCTAGTAATCCAAAAAATTGGCTTTAAAGAGGTTAATCCATGCACAAAATCTTGAATTATTCTTGCTTCAAAAAACCATGACTTGGGGGTGGGGAGTTAGTTTTCGAGTTAGAAATATTGTTGGGGGATTGGGACTTTATGTTTATAGAATCTAAAAGTATATCGAGGAGACTCATTTTAGGATGGATAAAAATATATTTTTTTTGTTTTAATAGTTGGTGTGTTCCCTCAAGTATAGGGATGGATTTGTATTCACATGAATTGGGGAAATATATTACTTTTTTGAACAGATATGGGCCCTACTCTGACATAGTTTATTTTTGTGACAACATATTAAGGTGAGATTCGTTAAACGAGGTTTTAATTATTATTATGGGTGATCTTAACTTATCATTGGGAGCTTCAGAGGTCTAGGGTCCTACTACCCACATGGACTGCCTTTTTGGGTACTATTTGAGGAAATTGGAAGAGGCAAGGTTGGTGGATGTCAATCTTATAAAAATTAACCCAAATTGGAGAAATAATAGGGTTGGGGGGGCAAGAATAGAAAAAAGGATTCATAATTTCCTGATTTTTGAACTTTTATGGAGGAAAATGTCAAGTTCATATAGTGGGTTACATGTGGAAGGGGGTTACATGTGGAAGGGGATTCTAATCATTCTCCAATCTTGTTGGAATTAGCACTTGTAGAAAACAATCCTTTAAGGGTGAAGGAGGAGGATTATATCAATAAAGTCAAAGATGTATGGATTCATTTTTATGCTTCCACAAGGGAATCAACTAGGGTTGAATTTTCCAAAAACCTTAAAAGGGCCAAATAGTCCTACATGAAGTGAGAAAAAGCAAAAAATATCAGGGATGATAGGCTTCTAGGTAAGGTGGAGGCTAAGTTGGCCTCATTAATTTCAATTGATGGATTTGATTTCTTAAATGAGGCTTCCAAAGATGATTTAAATAACTTGGAAGAAAGCAAAAGGGTTTTATTATTGGAAAATGAAAAGGCTCGGAGGTTAAAGAGTAGGGAATTATGGTTGTAGGCTGACAATGAAAATTCCAAGCTTTTCCACAGATATGAAAATTTTAGGAAAAATATTAATTCAATTTGAAAGATTGAGAAATATGATGGATCAGTGGAATCAAACTTTACGAACATTGCACACGCAGGGGTGGACTATTTTAGCAATATTTACCAAGTTGAGAGAAGGATACCATTGCAGAGGTTCTAAGGATGTCCTCCTTTTTTCCAATCCATGTCAACCCTTGATAATCAAAATTTAATGGAAAAAATTAGTGAAGAAGAATTTATTATAGTCTTACATAACTTCCAAAAATATAAGAGCCCAAGGCTTGATGGGAAACCAGTTGATTTTTTAATAAGGTGTCTTGAGTTTTTAAAAGAAGATTTAAGAATGATGATATAGAAATCAAGATCTATTGGGAATATGTTACCAATGTATAATGAGACTTATATTTCTCTTATACCTAAATATAATGATCCATCCACTTTTAACAACTTCAGGCCTATTTCACTATGTAATTGTATATATAAAATAATCACAAAGATTATAGCGAGAATATTGAAAACTATCTTGTCAAATACAATATATGAATAATAATTTTGGTTCTTGGAAGGGAGACAAATACATGAAGCAGTGGGGATTGCAAAAGAAGTTCTACACTCCTTGAAAACAAAAAATCTTAAGGAATTGATTGTAACAATAGATTAGTCCAAGGCATATGATAGAGTAAATTGGATTGATCTAAGGCTTTTGCTTATTCATTTGGGATTCTATGCACAATTTGTTTCCTTGGTAAAGAATTGTGTCTATTCAGTTTCTTTCTTTGTACTTATCAATGGCTTAACATCTCCATTTTTTCAATCCTAGGAGAGGCCTTAGACAAGGCTACCTCCTTTTACCTTTCTTTTTTATTATTGTACTACAAAAGTTCTTAGTCAAGCTCTAAAGGAGCCTAAAATGAATGAAAATTTCAAAGGGATAAAATTGGCAAATTCCTACTCTCTATCCCATTTATTGTTCATTGATAATATCTTGATTTTTTGTGATGGCACTATAAGAGACACAACAAAACTAAAAGAGAGGATGTGCAGATAAATCTTGATAAACACACCATTTTTTATTTGGTATTGTTGATGAATATAAGGAGTATATGTATTACTCATTTCCTTTCCAAGAGACAAATATTGAGAATGGTTTAAAGTATTTGAGTTTCTTTCACAAACCCAATGACTATTAGAAAAAATATTGGCAATGGTTGATTACGAAAGTAGAGAAAATGTTAAATTTATGGTGAAACTGCTAGCTATGTAGAGGAGGCAAATTGGTTTTGGTAAAGGTTGTTTTAAAGGCCATTCCAATATACTGGATGTGCTTGTCGTAGATACCAAAAGGCATGCTAGAATTGATCAAAATATTTTTCTTTAGATTAATAAAGATAATAAAGGGTTACCTTTGGTAGGTTGGAAAAAATTTATTGTCCCTAAATCCCAAGGGGGATGGGGACTTGAAAACATTTTCTTGTTCTTTAAATCTATGGTAGTGAAAAGTGCATGGAGGCTAATTTAGAAGTAGAGTTTATGGTGCACAATGGTAAAGGAAAAATATATATACCTTGAATATTTAGATCATTGGTTGAGAAATCAGGTGAAGATTATACATAATGTTTTTATTATTTAGAAAGTAGTCGTCATTGCTTTTTCCTTGATCATTGGTGACTAGTTTATCTAGAAGATTGATAGAGGGACTTAGATGCAAGTGGGGATAGACCCTTAGATCGATTGTGGAAAGAATTATAGGCTACCAAAACACATCACTCGTCATTTAATATCTAGAGGCATAAATACCTTGTGGATTGTGACTTCTGGGATAACCACATTGGGAAGATAAGGTCCAACTTTGTTAGAAAAAAGGATGAAGAGGATGTTCTGGTATGGTCTCTAAATCCTATAGGAGATTATATGCCAAAAGAAGGTTACAAGGCACTGGCTTCTTTTGGGGATCTGGAGCTATAGAAGTGGTGGTGGAAGAAGCTGTGGAAATTCAGATGTCCCTTAAAATCCCATATTTTTATGTGGATAATTATTAACAATAAGGCGCTAACTTGGGATATTTTTCAAAACGGGAACACCCACATGCCAAGATGATGCAGTCTATGTAAAGCTCATGAAGAAACTGATTTTCACCTTGTGGTGTCTTGTTCCTTCTCTAAACAAGTTTGGGAAGATATTGGAAGCTTCACAGTCTTGAGAGATGTTTGGACAATGGACTAAACTGAAGAATCCTTTAGGAGATGATGTGAGAATGTGTCTACAAAAGGATATGGTACCTTACCCTTAAAAATGGCTTGGGGCATTTGGTTGA
>ML786941.1:414115-439615 GCA_009831015.1 Picea engelmannii
GGATTACGGTATTTGTTTGATCAACCCAAGCTCAATACTAGACAAGCTAGATGGATGGCCCTCCTTAGCGAATTTGATTTTGAAATCAAACACATTAAAGGGAAGGAGAATAGGGTGGCCGATGCCCTTAGCAGAAGCATGAGCACGATTCACCTGGTCGCGGTGAGTACCTGTGAGACAGATGTCAAGAATAGAGTCAAGGAGGCCCAAGACATAGATCCCTTCGTCCGAAATGCGGCCCTGTACCTACAGCAAGAACCCGCTGGAGTAAAACACGAAGGCTATCAGATGACCGAAGGAGGTCTACTCACCTATAGAGATAGACTTTACATTCCCAATTGTGACGAATTGAAGAGGTTCATCATGGATGAACTACATAAAAGACCTTACACTGGTCACCCAGGATACCAGAAAATGATTACTGCCACCCGAAAACAATTTTTCTGGCCAGGATTGAAGAAGGACATAGCCAAATATTTGGCCCAATGCATAGAATGCCAACAGGTTAAAACAGAACATCGACACCTAGCTGGATTATTGCACCCTTTACCCATTCCAGAATGGAAATGGGAAACCATCTCCATGGATTTTATCACCGGATTACTGACTTCAACCAAACAGAATGATGCCATTATGGTGGTGGTAGATAAACTGAGCAAGTCTGCTCATTTCATTCCCGTCAAATCGACCTGCAAGGCGATAGATATCGCACAGGTATTTATGAGAGAGGTGTTCCGACTACACGGCATGCCGAAAGAGATAATATCTGACAGAGACACAAAATTCACTTCCAAATTCTGGAAATCATTGATGGTGGGATTAGAGACCAAATTGTTGTTTAGTACCGCCTATCACCCTCAAACCGATGGACAAACAAAAAGAGTAAATCAGAAATTAGAGGATATGTTAAGGATGCATGTGATGCATCAGCCTAGGAAATGGGAAGACTACCTGCCATTGGTAGAATTTGCCTACAACAATGGCTACCAAGCATCCTTAAAGATGAGCCCATTCGAGTTCCTCTATGGTAGACAATGTAATACTCTAGTCAACTGGAGCAATCCTATAAATAGGATTTCTTTTGGACCTGGCATGTTGAAAGAAATGGAACATCAAGTGACTCAAATAAAACAAAATCTAAAGGTCGCTCAGAACCGATAGAAAAGCTATGTTGATCAAAAGAGAACTCTAAGAGAGTTCCAAACAGGAGATCATGTATATCTCAGAATTAAGCCCAGAAGGAGTTCCCTAAAAATTGGAGCTTGTGCCAAATTGGCACCCCGGTATTGTGGACCTTTTGAGGTTCTAGACAGAGTGGGACCTATAGCCTATCGGCTAGCACTTCCTCCCACAGTAAAATCACATAATGTTTTCCATGTTTCCTTATTGAAGAAATATGTACATGATGCTAATCAAATAATTGACTGGTCTGTGATCCAGGTGGAACCGGAGGGAGAATTCCTACTGGAACCCCAATCCATATTGGACAGAAGGGAAACCCAACTCCGGAACAGAACCATTGCACAGGTCAAGGTGCAGTGGAAACATTTTGGCCCAGATGAGGCTACATGGGAAATGGAGGATGCCATGAGACAGGCATATCCGATTTTGTTTACTTCTGTACATGTAATTCATGTTAGTAGCTAAGAACATCGAGGACAATATTCCTTTTAAGGGGGAGGGAATTGTAACACTCTGTTTCCCCCAGATTGTAAATATAACTGAACTGGCCAAGGACTATGGCAAAACTCATAAGTATGAATATGTGATGTAAATGGACCTGCAGGAAGAGGTCAATGAATGTAAATAACAGTTTGAATTTATTGCAAAACTGCTGAGAGGGGATGTGCGGAAAAGAGACCACAATGGTGGTGGAGGGCACCTGGAAAAGGGGCGTTAACTTCCACCAAGAATTAAATACCGTATTTGGACTCCACTGGCCCGGAGAACCAAAATCGGCTCGCTAGACCTGAAATTAATGCCTTGCGGGCCGGTAGGTTGATGGCTTGATGAGGGATGGGGAGGTGAACCGCCTATCCGTAGAGCCATCATGACCGACCAACGTGAGGGTAATTGTGCCACACGCAACCTAGCGAGAGGATAAGGGTATGGCAGAAGCGATTGAAGGGGGCGGACGCGAGGGGAACTCTAGCAGTTCTACGCAGAGTGAGTGATCGCAGAGAGGAGGGGATTGCAACCTTCGCTCCTGGGCACTGGCAGACAGAGAGACGCAGGTCTCAGGACATCGTGGTCTCAGCTCGGGTGTGGCTAGTGGTAAATCCAGTAGGAGTTGCTACGCCTACGGTTGGGTGGAAATGAGCACCCCTCTCAGCAGTTGTTTCCATTGCTGAAGTATTTCTGATAAGTGTTTTTGTTCATATTGCATTTTCAAATTTATATGTTGTCACATGTGTTCATGGACTTGTAGAATTGTAAATGGTTCCTGTGTAAGAATGTCTGTGCAGAAATTGTTAATAAGGAGTAGATATTAGCTCTTAGAACCGTGAAATTGTAAATTATTTCAGCATGAGAGTGTCCGCGTAATGTTTGATATGAATGAGTTGATATATGCTTGTCACAGAGGAAACCTTGCACACCTTACGTTGATAGATAAATCTAGTTATGTTTAGATTGAGCTAAGTTAGGCTCCCCGCCC
The DNA here is from genome assembly GCA_009831015.1 of Picea engelmannii. Lineage (NCBI taxonomy): Eukaryota > Viridiplantae > Streptophyta > Pinopsida > Pinales > Pinaceae > Picea > Picea engelmannii. The sequence continues at coordinate 416,772 of ML786941.1, forward strand.
ATCCTCGAGAAGCTGTTTTCCCTATCCGTCTCCAGGAAAGCCCTGGAATAGATCTCTGGTAGAGATTTCCCCTTGTAGAAGGGATACTTATCCATTCTCGAGAAGGTCTCCAAGGAGGAATAAATCGACGGTCAGGATCTTACAGAGAAGATTGACAAAATCCCGTCAGCCGTCAGATCTCGAGAAGTTGTGCCGGAGTTAAACCCTAGTGTGCAGAGAAGGAACCCTATGACGTTGATCTAGGCAGGACACGTGTCAGTATCCCGGAGAAGTCATCAGGGTATCAGGGTTATTGGGGTTTTGTTAAGACAGAGAATCGGGAACTTGTGATTTTTGAAATCCCGAGAAGGAAATCTCAGCCGTTGATATCAGCAGGAACACATGGCAAGAGATCCTGAAGAGTCGCAAATCGGAGAATTGGGGTTCCCGGAGATAAGAGACTCGTGCATGTTGGATTCGTGATCCGCGATTTACCGATAAGATCTGAGTCGTCCATCTGAGGGACAGATGTCGGAGATCAAGGCACCATCGGAGTTTGGCGCATCGGAAAATCGGAGTTTCCGAGGACATGGAACGCCCGCAACAGGAGATCACGATCCGCGATTTCCCAACAGGATCAACACCGTCCATCAGCGAGGACGCATGGCGAGAGATCCCAGAAAGTCGGAGTTTGGCATATCGGAGTTTCAAGAGTCATGAAACTCTTACACAATGGAATCGTGATTCGTGATTTCTCGATACAATCAAGGCCGCCCATCTGGGGGACAGGTGGAAACCATCCAGAACCGTCGGCGGTAGGTGCCATCGACATATCGGGAATCGATGTATCGGGGATTTCAAGAACATGAAACCCTTGCATTATGAAACTGCGATATGCGAATTTCCGACACCATCATAAGCCGTGGATCCAAGGAATGTGTGTCGAGCATCCGGAGAGAATCGGGAATCGGGATATCGCGAGCCCCGGGTATATGTGTTTTGTGTCATCGCAAATGTCGAAACCCTGATGGAAGGTTATACGATTGCAGTCATATGGTAAGTGGTCACATGGACCATTGTATAGCCAAGGGGGCTAGCCAGTGTAAAGGCGCGTCGAGAGTCCAGGGGACTTGTGCGTCATGACATTGAAAGGTGCCAAACCCCGACAGGATTTAAGACTGTGGTCTTGTGAAGGTTGTGGTCGTATTGACCAGGACTTAGCCCGGAAAGCCAGTACGCTAGGAGCACATCGGGGATCGGAGGATCGGGAGTTCCGGGTACATGTGCACCTCGGCACCGCAAACTCTGAAACCCCAATGAGAAGTTGTCGTATGGTCATATAGGAACTGGTCGTGTGGAACAAAGGCTTAGCCAAGTGGGGCTGAGGCAACCAAGGAGTGAATCGGATATCGGAGATCGGTGATTGCAATTGCCAAAACATCGTGGGTGTCAAAACCCCGACAGGAGCAGGTGACTGTGGTCATATGAACGCAGGTCACGTGTACCAGCAGTACGCTAGAGGGGGCGGGAAAAAAAAAGGGGCGCATCGGAATTTTGTTCCATCGGTGATCGAGGATTCAAGAGGACAGGGACCCTCGACACCGAAACCTCCGAAACCCCGAATCCCGATATTGAACCAGGGATTGGCATTTTGCTAATACAGGTTTCTGGAGATTTCTCATTTGTGAGGGATTAAGCCAAAATTTTTAAATTATGACAGTGGATATGTTACAATATTTCTTCTCTGCAATTCCACAGGGGTGATCAAAATTGGATGTGCCAAGTGGAATTTATGGTAACTTCCCCACAACTTGTTGATTTTTGGCCTTTCCAGGATATTTCACTTGTATAGCGTGCCCCACAAAAAATAATTGATATATAATTCTGAAACTCATACCAAAAATACTATAGACTTTCCACTATCCAATTCAACCAGTCTCACTCAATTTGGATACACTAGGAATAAGTTATGATTGTTTTACGCGGAACACTTGCTTGAGACTAGTCAATAGGACTAGTCAGATACCCTATCTTCCACAAGGTGTATCTACAAATGTAAGATGACCCCGAAGTTGAAATTTTTACCACAAATACCTTACTAATTTCTATGAATATCCTCCATATTTCAGGGTCTGAAACGTTACAAAAAAAAAATTATATATCGCAAATTCTGCAATGACTCAATTCAAGATGATTCCAAAACCCTATCTTACATAGATTGTATCTCCGAAAGTGTAAGGCCTCATGAGCTGAAATTTTAACTCAATGTACCTTGATCCATCTACTAAATATCCTCCAATACATTCCTTATGAAATGTTGTAGAAAAAAAATTATAGAAAAAATTCCAAGGTATCTCAGATGTAGCAGCGAAACTCCAAGACCTTGAGCTCTGATACCATATGTTAAGAACCAAATATCAATATAGCATAGAAAAACCTAAAAATAAGTAATCAACTTTTTGAAAAAGAGAGAATTCCATATAATAAGCCTCTTCGAGGGGGAAACCTCCTTATGCCCACATAAATGTCCAATTACAAGATGATTCCAAATGAAAGTGTCTCCTTGGTATATATAGGAGACTAGGAGGTACAATTACAACTAATGGACTCAAGCCGAAATAAATAAAATAACATTACTAATATAATATGCCCCAATTAAGGGGTAATGAGCCACTATTTAGGGCTTAACATATTGGATGAAGAAGTAATTCATTGTCTTTCTTGGAGGCTATTTCTTGCTTTTATGGTGGATTTTTCTTGGTTAAAAGGAGTTTATCTTGTTAATGCTTGGATTAGGTAAGGAATCTCTCTTGTTATTGCTTATTTCCTTGGTTTCAAGGTTAATTTGTTAATATTTTGGGGATTATAAGGGCATACAACCCCTCTAAGCCCATCATAATTTTCTTGGAATAATGCTTTGCACAAATGAATACTAGGAGAAGTAAAAGGGCTTACACCCTCCTAGATGTTTCCTAGTTAGTATTGCTTTGCTGAGGAAGTAAAAGGGATTTCACCCCCAAGGAAATAACACAACTAGCTCTTTCATTTAAAAGACTCCATAACCCAATAGTTAAAATCACTAATCTCTTGCATTGGAGAAATAAAATTATTACATTGGGATACGTAAAATCACGAGGTATTAAAATTGTTTAAATTGGAATCTTTTCTATATTCTCAAGGCTTGTCAAGGCCAATAGGGCATCGTGATTCTCCAAGTATTTATTGCTACTGTAACAAATTTATTCTACAACCATTAGGGTTGCATCAAAATACTTCATAACTTTCAAACTTTCTCATTTTCTAACCATCAAAGTTTGCTAGAAAGATACCAAATTAATCTACTAGTTGTTGTGCTTCTTTTGAGTGGTTTACTTGCAATTTTTGGTGGTTAGATTTTTATGTTGTAGAAATTGTTTTATATAGCCACAAGGCTGCAATAATATATCCTCAATACTTGTATATAACATCCTTTAATTGTTTCTAAAGTCTTGTGCTATCATACTTGAGTTACACTAGTAATTACTAGTTAGTCTCTTGCTTAATTTCTTGGACTTTTAGTGACTTGTTTAGGAGCTATTGTTATCATTTCATTGTTGATTTATATGATTATATATTGCTTCTAATTGAGACAATAAGCTTCAATTGATTTTCCATCAGATTATTGGTCTTGTATCTTGTGTTTTCTTGTGTCTCGGGCATGTACAACAATATTATGCATGTACTCAAGCCCTTGGAAACCATTGACCATCCCCGACATTCATTTTCAATCCATCCTCCACTTAGTATTTTTGAGCTATAATGGATTCACTTCCATAATCTCACTTTCTACTTCATTTCCCCCTAGGGTCACTTGGGATTCCCCCCTTGTGTTGGATTTATCCTTCACTAAAGCGAGGGCAGTGTTTATCTAAGGTGACAATGGGTAGACTCTCCCACAGTTATCTCCATCTCATGGACTGGGTCAAGCTTTTCCCAAACTATAGTTTGTGCGATAACAAATACCATTGCATAGGTTCTAAGAATGTCCTCTTTTTTTCCAAGACATATCAACCCTATTGATAATCAAAATTTAATGGAAAAAATATGTGAAGAAGAATTGATTATAGTCTTGCATAGCTTCTAAAAAGATAAGAGCAAAATGTGTGATGGGATGTTATTTTATTTTTTATAGGGCGTCTTGAGTTTTTACAAGAAGATTTAAGAATGATGATATAGAATTCAAGATATACTGGAAAGATATTACAAATGTATAATGAGACTTATATTTCTCTTATACCTAAATCTAATGATCCATCCACTTTTAACAACTTCAAGTGTATTTTACTATGTAATTGTATATATAAAATCATTGCAAAGATTATAGACAGAAGATTGAAAACTATCTTTTCAAATACAATATTTGAAGAATAATTTGGATTCCTGCAAGGGATACAAATACATGAAGCAGTGGGGATTGCAAAAGAAGATATACACTCCTTGAAAATAAAAAAATCTCAAGGCGTTGATGGTAAAAGTAGATCATTCCAAGGCATATGATAGAATCGGTTGGATTTTCCTGAGGCTTTTGCTTATTCATTTGGGATTTTGTACACAATTTGTTTCCTTGGTAAATAATTGTGTCTATTCAATATGCTTCTCTATACTTATCAATGGCTCAACATCTCCATTTTTCGATCCTAAGAGAGGCCTTAGACAAGGTTACCCACTTTTACCTTTGTTGTTTATAGTGTACTACAAAAGTGTTAGAACATTGAGACATGAATAACATATAACAATATAAAACAACAGAACATTACTAGTCTAACATTCTATCCATACAACAACATATAGTAAAAATAAAAAAGAAACAAGAGAAAAAGGAGAGTACACTAGATATATGTGGTAAAACCCCAAAATGGGGAAACATCCATGGGAAGGTATTGTCTTCTTTATTCTTCGGAAATCTTCAATCTTACACTTTCACTCCCACGCATCACACTCCATATTCACATCATTACAATGTATATGATCACTATGTGATCCTTCATTTCAATATACCTCATGGATCTCTCTTACATCTATTATATACCAAGAGGTATGGAGGAATTACATCCCAAAAAACATGTGGGATACATGTAATTTCACCTCTTTATATAATGAATGGTAACAAGAGTATATTACATCATGATGCATGTGAGATAACTCTTTAACATAAGAGTAGACATTATTACCTTCCAAATTAATACATTCCAACAATACCACACAAGTCATCATTAAATATTCTAACAAAAATGTCTTAGTCAAGCTATAAAGGAGCCTATAAGGACTAGAAATTTCAAAGGGATAAAATTGGAAAATTCCTACTCTCTATACATTTATTGTTCATTAATAATATCTTGATTTTTTTGTGATGGCACTAGAAGAGACACAACAAAACTAAAAGACATAGTAGACTTGTTTTGTCTAGCTATAGGCATGCAGATAAATCTTGATAAATACACCAATTTTTTATTTGGTATTATTGATGAAGATAAGGGCTATATGTCTTATTTATTTCCTTTTCAAGAGACAAATATTGAGAATGGTTTAAAGTATTTTATTTTATTTCACAAACCCAATGACTATTATAAAAAATATTAGCAATGTTTGATTACTAAAGTAGAGAAAAGGTTAAATTTATGGTGCAACTGCTAGCTATCCGGAGGAGGCAAATTGGTAAAGGTTTTTAGAGGCCATTCTTCATCTTTTGTTAATAAAAGAATGAGAGACTAAGAAGATATAGAAATGTTGTATTAGATACCATGGAACATTTTTATGCATTTACAATTGAAGTAGTTTCAAGAGAGAAAAATTTTGTTGTTGATTCATTGACAGTAGCAACATCTAATTTGCAGCCATGCAAGGAGATGGTCCATGGTTAGTGTAAAATAGAGGTAATTTTTTTACTAACCATCCTAGATAATCTTGAAAATTGGAAAGTTTTTAACGATGATGCTCAAATTATTCATTTTTGCATAGTTTGAAGGAATTCTCAAAGAACCAAGTATATTGGTGAAATGAAAGTCAAGAATTGGAAATTGAAGACTTGTCAGACAATTCAATCCCAAAAGGACTAGTTGCCTTAGAAAGTATCGTTGATAGGCATGATATGTACAAAGGGAAACATGTTTTTGATCAATCTGAAGATGTCATTGAGATTAATATCGGTTCAACATCTAGCACTAGGATGATAAAAATAGGAAAGAATAATATTCATGATGAAAGAAGAGAGATTGAGAATCTTATTCATAAGTATAAGGATGTATTTGCCTCGTCATATGATGATTTGAAGGCTTATAAAGGTACGAATAAAGAGGATCCCCCTTCTCTAATTTTCCTATGGAAGACCCCATAAACACAAGAGGTAGATACACTCTTTTCAGGAACACCCTAGACATGACGTGGTACATTCATTTCTTTCTTGCCTCAAGCCTTGATGCTCAAACATACTTCAAAGAACCTATCATAGATCTCTTGGCTTATCTAGAAAGAACACTCGCTCCACTCCCCAAGGAGCTTCTCAAGAAGAATAATGAACTAATATGAATAAATGGGATGCTACTCAAGATCATGCCATACAAGGATGGCCTTGGTCCCACAACTAGAGATAAAATTAATGATTATATGTTAGTCTACTTGTTTCTTTTTCAGTTTCACATATCCATCTATTGGTTAAGATTGTTTCTTTGTTTCTTTTTCAATTTCGCAAATCCATCTATTGGTTAAGATTGTTTCTTTGTTTCTTTTAATGTCTCTTAACTCTTCTCTAATGTTAATCTAGTTACTACACTACTCTTTTACAATTGTTTTTACAACCCTTTCTATAGATTATATACCCTTGTTTCATATAGGGGAGGTTCTTGAGATCACTTACAAGCCTTGCCCTCTCAGGCACTTTGTAAATTTTTGTATTCTACTTTTTTGAAAAATGTATAAAAAACAAATTGTATTACTAATAAAATAATAATAATAATAACACCAACGACAAATTGTCATGAGCTTTAGAGTGAAACTAGGCATCGGACTAGACCTAAAAAATTGTGAAACTAAGAAGATGGAGGATGAAAAACACTTTTTCCTACATTGTCTTGCCTACACATACATTACGTCTCATTTTCAATCCATTTGTAGCACTACTTATCTTCATGACATATCCACTCATGAAAATCAAAGAAAGCTTGAAAAGCTTATTTTGATCTTTTTAATCATAAAAACAATATGTCAAAATGAGTCTATTAATTTCCATGCTCATTTTCTCAAGGTTCAATCAACCAAAATTGATCTTAAGTGGATGGTGATCATCATCATTATCATCATTAACTCTCAATTAACTTAGTGATGAGTCATTAATATAAGTAATTAACAATTCTTTACTAACTTAATGAATTCCAAGTATCACTAACCTAATCACTTATCCCATACTTTTAATAATTCTACCATCTTTTAAAAATATTAATATATAAAAACAAAATTTAAAAAAATATATTTTTTTACAAATATTAAAATAAAAATTATGAATCTAAAAACATAAATGATAAAAATCAATATTTTTTTTTATAAATAATTATAAATTCCTAAGAAATTATCTATTTTATAAATAAAATTGATAAAATTTAAAATAAAATGATTTGACAAATATAATGAATCTTTCAAATTATATATAGTTGTATTCGTGCTCATGGCAAACATCTTAAAAAAAAAAAAAAAATTGCAAACATCAATCCTTAATTTCTTCTTAAAATTACCCTAAAAATATTAACTCTTAAATAAAAAATAAACTTTTTAAAGAATTATTCTATTAAATTTTTTGAGAATTATCTTATACTTAATTAGTAAAATATTAACTCTTACATTAAAAATAAGCTTTTATGAAAATTAACATATAAAATCATATTAACTTTTACATTAAAAATGAGCTTGTATGAGAATCATCATATAAAATAATATCATAACTCTTAAATTAAAAATAAATGTTCTTCTCATTGATCCATTAAGACTTTTATAAACATTTAAAAAAACGTTATATATATATATATATGACATAGTCACACGTATGTCCAACAAAATTCCTTTTTCAAAACCTATAAAAGGTCCACTTTTTCCGATTTTTTTTTCCTATTTTCCACTTTATCCTCTTATCTTTAAATGGTTGAACGTCTTGTTGATATAACTACCCTTTAAAGAAATCCATCACGACCCTTCGTTGTTGTGGATATGCCTCATGGCCCCCACTTAGCCCTCCATAGAATTGTCTTGGAAACTGATGTGGTGTGAATATGCCTTATAAAATATTCAATATCAATATATTGAATAATGATAATGTAATAAAATGTCAATATTAGAGCCAAAGACGTCATAAAAAATGATGAATATTTAGAAAAAAATCTTTCATCGCATTATCTTTAGTAGTATTAAATTACTATGTCTTTTCATCCTATTTTTGAATGAGTATTTATCTATTCTATCAAAAGGTTGTTTCCTCCTCTTTTTAGTTAAAGCTAATATCAAGCATAGATAATAGATAATAAGAGATATATTGAATAAGGATAATGTAATTAAATGTTAATAGAGGTATGATGTAATGGAGGAGGAATTAATAGGTTTTATCGAGGATCTATATGATGGTTTCGATTTGGTTTTATTTGAGCATCATAGTGTTACCGAGGGACCAAGAGGGTATAGTGAACATTCCTACTTTCTTGGGCGTCACCTTTTGTATTGGACATTTTGGAAATTTTATTCAAAGTGGATAATTTGTTGCACAAGTGACCATGTTTCCACGTGATAGGGCTCTTTATGGAATCTTTGGTGATAGGATATATTTGGAAAATGAGCACTATATTTCGAAAAAGTTGGGATTAAATCTGGTAATAGATGGCACGCCCATTAGCTTGGCTTAGTGTTCAAAGTTTTGTTCTCCACATGCTCACTCACTTCATAGTAGAGAAGGTAATTTGTGATCCCTCGATCGTAGAGTTAGTTGTTTTGTTTTTTGTTTTTGTCAAAAGCTCATTCTTGATAAAAATTCCTTTGGTTGGTGTGTTGAAGGAATCATCCTCTACTCTAGAGGATACTAGATCCCTCCTACCCTTGGAGTTATTTTATGATCATGTGCTACGCATAGATCGAATGGAGGAGTTTCAAGGGAGCAATTGTGAGTTCATTAGTTCGGTGTTGGATTATATCTACTTTGTGGGGGTCCTTGTAGGGTATCAAAATGTATCTTTGTTGTCTCATGACACGAGCTCTGAATCTTCTACAAACATTAGTGGCTCATACTTGAAGGTGGAGTGGGTGGTGATTGTGAGCATGAAAAATGCATTAAGAAACATAGGTAACCTCTAAATCTGGTACTCAAAGTAGAAATTAAATTAAATGAGATTGAAAATTTGATGGGCAAGGCGTTAATAGGTTGGTGTCAAGGCCATTGGTTTGGTGAGAATACTTTAAAAGAATGGAGGACTCTTGAACCCTTCTTTGGATATTCTATGCAAAGTTTGGTTTTGATGGGGGGTGGTTGGATTTTTTGTTACACTCTAAGTTTGATGTGGATAAGGAATAAAGGATTCACTAAAAGTGGGGGTCCTTTCCTATCTTGCATAAACATTGGATACTCAACCTTTGATGCAAAGTACAAACTATTGGGCCTTGTTCCTGTGTGGATCTAGTTTCCAAGTATGGCGATGATCTTTTGGTCGAAGGACATTTTTAAGGAAGTAGGGAATACCGTCGAGGTATTCTATGAGGCAAAGTTATTGTTTAAAGGGACGAGAGCCATGAAGGTGGTGCACATACTGGTCGAGGTGGAGATAAAGGAAGGTCTTGTGGTGAATATTGTTTTGAAAAGAGGAGACCTAGAGGTAATCCGAGTTATGGACTATAAAGGAATCCCTTTCCATTGCGGGTGATGCCACACATATGGCCACCTAGTAGCAGAATGTAGCTTACCTCTCCACAATAAAAACAAATGGGTGGATAAATCTAATAATGAGGTGTTGAATGTTAAGGATGGTGGGAAGCTTCATGATTCAATTGAGGGATGGATAAATGGGTTTCCTACAAGCTTGACCAATGTGGGAGAAAATGAAAAGGAGGTTGGGGATAAAGATTATATCTCAACAAACCCCCGAGAAAATTCCCTACCAGATCCAATCCCTTATATGTCCTTAGTCTCTCTAGTAACTCAAAGCTAATGTTGGAGGTTTTGGGCCCTTTTTCTCTAGAGAAATGTAAGCAAATAATTTCTACGAAATCCCAAAATTTGGTTTCTTTTGTAAATGCTATAAAATTTGGTATTTAGGAGGAACCTATGGATGTCAATAATGTTGAGGGTCATAGGGATTTTTTAGTTAGCCTCTCTAGCCAAAAGGGTGGATTTTTTAGTTGACCAAACAAGGCCTTCTCCTCATCCATAAACATGGTAAAGTTAAGTGTCGACACGGAGGATTCTGCAACTTTTTCTAAGGTTGGGAAGGAGGATGGCCTAAAATATAATTTATGGCCTAGGAAGAGATGGAATGTTTTGTTCTAAGGGGCTATTGAAGGGGGGTTTGGTTTATTAGATGAGAAAGGTAAAAAAGGGGTTTCAGGGTAGGAAGTATTTTTCCACCCTGGCCCCAAAACAAGTTAGTTCTAATATTTTATCAAGAAAACAAATGTCACTAGAAGGGGTTCTTACAAGATAAAATACCCCATTGGATGGTTTGAAATGATTACTCTTACCCAAAACTATAAGGGTTTAGCTAGTAATCCAAAAAATTGGCTTTAAAGAGGTTAATCCATGCACAAAATCTCGAATTACTCTTGCTTCAAGAAACCATGACTTGGGGGGGGGGAGTTAGTTTTTGAGTTAGAAATATTGTTGGGGGATTGCGACTTTATGTTTATAGAATCTAAAGGTATATCGAGGAGACTCATTTCAGGATGGATAAAAAGGTATTTTTTTTGTTTTAATAGTTGGTGTGTTACCTCAAGTATAGGGATGGATTTGTATTCACATGAATTGGGGAAATATATTACTTTTTTGAACATATATGGGCCCTACTCTGACATAGTTTATTTTTGGGACAACATATTCAGGTGAGATTCATTAAACGAGGTTTTAATCATTATTATGGGTGATCTTAATTTATCATTGGGAGCTTCAGAGGTCTAGGGTCCTACTACCCACATGGACTGCCTTTTTGGGTACTTTTGAGGAAATTGGAAGAGGCGGGGTTGGTGGATGTCGATCTTATAAAAGCTAACCCAAATTGGAGAAATAATAGGGTTGGGGAGGAAAGAATAGCAAAAAGGCTTCATAATTTCCTGATTTTTGAACCTTTTATGGAGGAAAATGTCAAGTTCATATAGTGGGTTACATGTGGAAGGGGATTCTAATCATTCTCCAATCTTGTTAGGATTAGCACTTGTAGATAACAATCCTTCAAGGGTGAAGGAGGAGGATTATATCAAGAAATTCAAAGATGTATGGATTCATTTTGATGCTTCCACAAGGGAATCAACTAGGGTTGAATTTTCCAAAAACCTTAAAAGGGCCAAATAGTCCTACATGGGGTGGGAAAAAGAAAAAAAATATCAGGGATGATAGGCTTCTAGGTAAGGTGGAGTCTAAGTTGGCCTCATTAATTTCAATTGATGGATTTGGTTTCTTAAATGAGGCTTCCAAAGACGATTTAAATAACTTGGAAGAAAGCAAAAGGGTTTTATTATTGGAAAATGAAAAGGCTCGGAGGTTAAAGAGTAGGGTATTATGGTTGTAGGTTGGCAATGAAAATTCCAAGTTTTTCCACAGATATGAAAATTTTAGGAAAAATATTAATACAATTTGAAGGATTGATAAATATGATGGATCGGTGGAATCAAACATTACGAACATTGCACACGCGGGGGTGGACTATTTTAGCAATATTTACCAAGTTGAGAGAAGGATACCATTTCAGAGGTTCTAAGGATGTCCTCCTTTTTTCCAATCCATGTCAACCCTTCATAATCAAAATTTAATGGAAGAAATTAGTGAAGAAGAATTTATTATAGTCTTACATAACTTCCAAAAATATAAAAGCCCAAGGCCTAATGGGAAACCAGTTCATTTTTTAATAAGGTGTCTTGAGTTTTTATAAGAAGATTTAAGAATGATGATATAGAAATCAAGATCCATTGGGAATATGTTACCAATGTATAATGAGACTTAAATTTCTCTTATACCTAAATCTAATGATCCATCCACTTTTAACAACTTCAAGTCTATTTCACTATGTAACTGTATATATAAAATAATCACAAAGATTATAGCGAGAATATTGAAAACTATCTTTTCAAATACAATATATGAATAATAATTTGGGTTCTTGGAAGGGAGACAAATACATGAAGCAGTGGGGATTGCACAAGAAGTTCTACTCTCCTTGAAAACAAAAAATCTTAGGCATTGATTGTAACAATAGATTAGTCCAAGGCATATGATAGAGTAAATTGGATTGATCTAAGGCTTTTGCTTATTCATTTGGGCTTCTATGCACAATTTGTTTCCTTGGTAAATAATTGTGTCTATTCAGTTTCTTTCTTTGTATTTATCAATGGATTAACATCTCCATTTTTTCAATCCTAGGAGAGGCCTTAGACAAGGCTACCCCCTTTTACCTTTGTTTTTTATTATTGTACTACAAAAGGTCTTAGTCAAGCTCTAAAGGAGCCTAGAAGGACTGAAATTTTCAAAGGGATAAAATTGGCAAATTCCTACTCTCTATCCCATTTATTGTTCATTGATAATATCTTGATATTTTGTGATGGCACTATAAGAGACACAACAAAACTAAAAGACATAGTAGACTTGTTTTGTCTAGCTATAGGCGTGCGGATAAATCTTGATAAACACGCCATTTTTTTATTTGGTATTGTTGATGAAGATAAGGGATATGTGTCTTATTCATTTCCTTTCCAAGAGACAAATATTGAGAATGGTTTAAAGTATTTGAGTTTCTTTCACAAACCCAATGACTATTAGAAAAAATATTGGCAATGGTTGATTACTAAAGTAGAGAAAATGTTAAATTTGTGGTGAAACTGCTAGCTATGTAGAGGAGGCAAATTGGTTTTGGTAAAGGTTATTTTAAAGGCCATTCCAATATACTGGATGTGCTTGTCGTAGATACCCAAAGGCGTGATAGAATTGATCAAAATATTTCTCTTTAGATTAATAGAGATAATAAAGGGTTACCTTTGGTAGGTTGGAAAAAAATTGTTGTCCCTAAATCCCAAGGGGGATGGGGACTCGAACACATTTTCTTGTTCTCTAAATCTATGGTAGTGAAAAGTGCATGGAGGCTAATTTAGAAGTAGAGTTTATGGTGCACAATGGTAAAGGAAAAATATATATACCTTGAATATTTAGATCATTGGTTGAGAAATCAGGTAAGATTATACATAATGTTTTTATTATTTAGAAAGTAGACATCGTTTCTTTTTCCTTGATCATTGGTGACTAGTTGATCTAGAAGATTGGTAGAGGGACTTAGATGCAAGTGGGGATAGACCCTTAGATTGATTGTGGAAAGAATTATAGGCTACCAAAACACATCACTAGTCATTTAATATCTAGAGGCATAAATACCTTGTGGATTGTGACTTCTGGGATACCTACATTGGGAAGATAAGGTCCAACTTTGTTAGAAAAAAGGATGAAGAGGATGTTCTGGTATGGTCTCTAAATCCTATAGGAGATTATATGCCAAAAGAAGGTTACAAGGCACTGGCTTCTTTTGGGGATCTGGAGCCATAGAAGTGATGGTGGAAGAAGCTGTGGAAATTCAGATGTCCCTTAAAATCCCATATTTTTATGTGGATAATTATTAACAATAAGGCGCTAACTTGGGACATTTTTCAAAATGGGAACACCCACATGCCAAGATGATGCAGTCTATGTAAAGCTCATGAAGAAATTGATTTTCACCTTGTGGTGTCTTGTGCCTTCTCTAAACAAGTTTGGGAAGATATTGGAAGCTTCAAAATCTTGAGAGATGTTTGGACAATGGACTAAATTGAAGAATCCTTTAGGAGATGATGTGAGAATGTGTCTACAAAAGGATATGGTACCTTACCCTTAAAAATGGCTTGGGGCATTTGGTTGACAAGGAATGCCAAGATCTTTGAGGATAGGAACATTTATCCTCTTTGATGTTCTATTTAGAGGTCGAGTATTGTTGGTTCTTTCAATCAAACACAATCTTCTAAATTGTCACAACATGTTCGTGAAGAAATTGTCAATCGAAGAGGTGCTTGACCATATTTTTATGATGCTTCATAGGGTGACCCAACTATGGGTGGGGTAGGGGGATTCCTTTTTATTTAAACACTCACTCCCTTCACTTGAAAGTTTACCTTGGCTAGGGTCCAAATAAATTGGCATAACTTATGGCCCTAAATTTGGTGCTTACCCTAGCAATAGAGTATGGTCAATCATCCTCGCAAATTTTTGGAGATTCACTCCTTGTATTAAAAGGTTAAATTAGAAACACAACTTAACAAATTGTACACTTTTTCCTCCATTTCCCTACCTACACATACATTACGTCTCATTTTCAAGCCGATTGTAGCACTACATATATTCACAACATATTAACTCATGAAAATCAAAGAAAGCTTGAAAACCTTCTTTATGATCTTTTTAATCATAAAAACAAATGTTAAAACGAATTAATTAATTTCCATGTTCATTTTCTTAAGGTTCAATAAACCAAAATCGGTCTTAAGGGGATGGTGATCATCATCATTGTCATCATCAACTCTCAATTAACTTAGTGATGAGTTATTATTGTGAATAATTAGCAACTCCTAACTAACTTAATGAATTCCAACTACCACTAACTTAATCACTTAAACAATATTTTTAATAATTCTACCATCTTTTAAAAATATAAGTATGTAAAGACAAAATTCAAAATATTATATTTTTCTATAAATATTAAAATAAAAATTGTAAATATAAAAACTAAAAATATAAATTAAAAGAATTAATAAAATTCTTATAAAAAATTATAAATTTCAAAAAATATCTATTTTATAAATAAAATTGATAAAATTTAAAATAAAAATATCTTAATATAAGGACCCGTTAAAGAAATCCTTCATGACCCTTCGTTGTTGTGGATATGGATATGCCCCATGCCCCCACTTAGCACTCCATGAACACATAGCTTACAAAATATAGTATTAATATATTGAATAATGATAATGTAATTAAATGTCAATATTAGAGACAAAGACGTCATAGAATGATAAATATTAAAAACAAAATGACCATATTAATTTTAATAGTATTTAGATCTCTCATTATATAAATCACTATAATAGATCATATTATCTTTAATAATATTAAGATCTCTCATTATATAAATCACTATAATAGATCATATTATAGTTAATAATATTAAGATCTTTCATTATAAAAATTACTATAACAGTCTTTTTCATCCTACTTTTTGAATAAATTACTATAATAGTCTTTTTCATCGTACTTTTTGAATGAGTATTTGTCAATTCTATCAAAAGGTTGTCTCCTCCTCTTTTAAGTTAACGTTAATATTAAGTATTTATCAATTCTATCAAAAGGTTGTGTCCTCCTCTTTTTAGTTAGCGTTAATATTAAGTACAGATAATAAGATATATTTTAGGATCCATGTGATGGTTTCGATTTGGTTTTACCCTAGCACCATAGCTTTACCTAGGGACCAAGAGGGAATAGCGAACATTCCTATTTTTGTGGGTATCACCTTTTGCGGTGGACACTTTGGAAATTTTATCTAAAGTGGCTAATTTGTTGCACAAACGACCGGAGGTTCCATGTGATGGGGCATTTTATGGAATCTCTAGTGATAGGATAGATCTGGAAAATAAGCACCAAATTTCGAAAAAGTTGGGGTCAAATCTAGCAATAGATGGCACACCCATTAGGTTAGATTAGTGTTCAAAGTTTTGTTCATGCTCACCCACTTTGGAGTAGAGAATGTAATTTGTGATCCCTCAATTGTGGAGTTAGTTGTTTTTTTTGGTCGAAATCTCATCCTTGATAAAAAAAAAAAATCCTTCGATTGGTGTGTTGAAGGAGTCGTCCTTTGCTCTAGATGATACTAGCTCCCTCCTACCCTTGGAGTTCTTTTGTGATCATGTGCTAGACATATATCGATCGGAGGAGTTTCAAGGGAGTGATCGTGGATTCATTATTTCGGTGTTGGATTTATATCTACTAAGTGGGGATCATTGTAGGGTATCAAATGGTATCTTTGTCGTCTCATGCCATGAGCTCTGAATCTTCTACAAACATTAGTGGCTCATATTTGAATGTGGTGTGGGCGAAAATCATAAGTGTGAAATATGTATTAAGAAACACAAGTAACCTCTAAACATCGTACTCAAAGCAGAAGTTAAATTAAATGAGGTTGAGAATTTGATGGGGAAGGCGCTGATAGGTTGGTGTCAAGGTCATTGGTTTGGCAAGAAGTCTTAAAAAGAATGGACGACTCTGTCATTTGAACCCTTCTTGGGATATTCTCCGCAAAGTTTGGTTGTGATGAGGGGGTGGTCAAATTTTGTGTTACACTCTAAGTATGATGTGGATAAGGTATAAAGGATTTGCTAGAAGTGGGGGTCCTTTCTTATCTTTCTTAACCATTGCACACATAGACTTTGATGCAAAGTATGAATGATTGGACCTTGTTCCTATGTGGATCTAGTTGCCAAGTCTATCAATGATCTTTTGGTCGAAGGATGTTTTTAAGGAATTAGGGAATACCTTCGAGGTATTATGTGAGGCAAACTTATTGTTTAAAGGGATGAGAGCCATGAAGGTGGCGCACATAATGGTTGAGGTGAAGACAAATGAAGATCTTATAGTGAATATTGTTTTAAAAAGAGGATACCTAGAGGTAATCCAGGTTATGGACTATGAATTAATCCCTTTCCATTGTGAGTGATGCCACACATATGGACACCTAGTAGCAAATTGTAGTTTACCTCTCCAAAATAAAAAATAAAAAAAATGGATGCATGAATCTACTAATGAGGTGTTGAACGTTTAAGGATGGTGGGAAGATTCATGATTCAGTGGAGGGATGGACAAATGGGGTTCCTACAAGCTCTATCAATGTGGGAAAAGATGAAAAGGAGGTTGGGGCTAGAGATTATATTCCAACAACCCCCCTGGAAAAGTCCCTACCAGATTTGATCCCTTAGATGTCCTTAGTCTCTCTAGTAACTCAAAAGCTTCCATTGGAGGTTCTAGGCCCTTTTCTCTAGAGAAATGTAAGCAGATAATTTCTACGAACTCCCAAAATTTGGTTTCTTTTGTAAATACTGTAAAATTTGGTATTCAGGAGGAACCTCTAGCTATCAATAGTGTTGAGTTTCATGTGGATTTTTCAGTTGGCATATCTAGAGAAAAGGACCCTTATTGTCTCTTTTTAGTCCTATGCTAGAATTTTTTAGTGGACCAAACAAGGCCTTCTCCTCATCCATAAACATGGAAAAACTTAAGTGTTGACAAGGAGGATTCCACAAGTTTTTTTGAGGTTGAGAAGGACGGTGGCCTAAAGTATAATTTATGACCTAGGAAGAGAGGGAGTGTTGTGTTCTAAGGGGATATTAAAGAGGGTTTTGGTATATTAGGTGAGAAAGGTCAAAAAGGGGTTTGAGAGGGTAGGAAGTCCTTTTCTTCCCTAGACCCAAAACAAGTTAGTTCTAATATTTTGTTAGGAAAACAAATTTCACTGGAAGGGGTTCTTATAGGATCAAATGCCCCATTAGAGGGTTTCAAATGATTACTCTTACCCCAAACTATAGGGGTTTAGCTAGTAAGACAAAAAACTAACTTTAAAGAGGTTAATCCATGCACAAAATCTTGAAGTACTCTTGCTTCAAGAAACCATGACTGGGGGGAAGTTAATTTATGAGTTAGAAAGAATGTTCGGGGATTGGGACTTTATGTTGATAGACTCTAAGGGTAGATCAAGGGGACTCATTTAGGATGGAGAAAAAGGCCTTTTTTTTTTTTTTAATAGCTGGTGTTTTCCCTCAAGTATAAGGATGGATTTGTATTCACATGAATTGGGAAAAGATATTACTTTTTTGAACATATATGGGCCCTACTTTGACATAGTTTATTTTTGGGACAACACATTCAGGTGGGATTGGTTAAATCGGGGTTTAATAATTTTTAGGGATGATCTTAACTTCTCATTGGGAGCTTTAGAGGTCTAGGGGCTTACTACCCACATGGAATTCCTTTTTGGGTAGTTTTTGAGGAAATTTGAAGAGGCGGGGTTGGTGGGTATCAAGCCTATAAAACTTAACCCAACTTGGAGAAATAATAGGGTTGGGGATGCAAGAATAGCAAAAAGGATTCATAATTTCCTAATTTCTAAACTTTTTGTGGAGGAAAATGTCAAGTTTGGATAGTGGGTTACATGTGGAGGGGATTCTAATCACTCTCCAATATTGTTGGGATTAGCACTCGTAGAAAACAAGCCTTCAAGATAACTCAAATTTAATCTATAATGGGTGAAGGATGAGGATTATATCAAGAAACTCAATTATGTATGGATTCCTTTTGATGCTTCCAAAAGGGAATCAACTAGGGTTCAATTTTCTTAAAACCTTAAAAGGGCCAAATAGTCCTGCATGGAGTGGGAAAAAGAAAAAACGATCAAGGATGATAGGATTCTAGGGAAGGTGGAGTCTAAGATAGCCTCATTAATTTCTATGGATGGATTCGGTTTCTTAAATGAGGCTTCCAAAGATGAGTTAAATAACTTGGAAGAAAGAAAGAGGGTTTTGTTATTGGAAAATGAAAAGGCTTGGAGGTTAAAGAGTATGGAATTATGATTGTAGGTTGGCGATGAAAACTCCAAGTTTTTCCACGGGTATGAAAATTTTAGGAAAACATATTAATACAAGTTGGAAGATTAAGAAATATGATGGATCGGTGGCATCAAACTTTACAAACATTGTACACGTAGGGGTGGATTATTTTAGCAATATTTATCAAGTCAAGAGAAGGATATTATTAACCCCATTTCCTAGGGATAACTAAGGAGATGATGTCTTGAGGCCCTTAGGTTGTAGACATGGAGTACCGAAAGATAGATGGCTAACAATGTCCACTTGCACAAACAAATGCCCACCTCACCACCACAAATCTCAGGTTCATCATGAGGGTATCCATGACATCATCTTGCTTCCAGGAGACATTGTGTCTTGCTCCATGAGGTACAAGCTAGGTATCATGTTGAGTGTCATTTCAATATTTGAGGCATTTGAATTTGTTGCATTCAAAACTGCTTTTGATTGTGTAATGTTTGCTTGGAAATTATGCTATTTTCCCTATTTCACCTTGGTGGTTGACATTGTGCCCTAGTAAGTGGTCACCCATAGGGATAGGTTTGCTACTAGGAGGTCCCCTTGATAGGTCATCGTACCATTCCTTACCATACTTTCCACACTTCATCCCCTCATCTCCTTATCTTTTGAGATTTTCAGGTGTACTGACCCAAGAAGGGATTGTCACTCATTTCATGGGAAGAAGGGGTTGAAGTCCCAGATGGAATTTAGATGGAAAAAGATAAAATCCATATTATGAGCCTTCTAGATTCTCTCCCAAAGGGGTATTGAGAACAATGAAATGTTTCTCTTAAAAAATAAAAGACCTACAAAAGAAAATTCACATTTATATAAATTTCCTACTCGTTGAGGTGTGTACACTCATGTGGTGTCCCTTTCTTTCCATGCATATGGCACTCTGTGTAACTCTAGCTTCAAGTGAATTTGTGGTACTTCCCCCCAAGATAATAAATTAACCCATAGGGATTACCCAGTGTTTGGACCTTAATTAATTAATGGCAATAAACGGGCTTGGAAAAAGGATGCGTTGAAAAAAAAGGTGTGGTAGACTCTCTATAAAGGCACCCATAAATGAGACACTACGATCACTTGTATGTCACAAAACCCATGCCCAAAAGTATTCCCCCCATCCATATCATCTTATCCACATGAATTAGAGATGGTTTCACCTGGTAAACACTCCTTGACTTAGGGAATGATTCACACAATAGGTCACCTTGTCAACCCTCCCATACCTAAACTTTGCAAATTGAATAGGGTCTTTGAGAACTTGTTTAGTTTGATGAGGTGGTTTTTGATGCACATGCTTAGGTGAATACTTTATTGATTTTATTTACTTACAGTGATGAATTTTAATTGATATCCTTGGAGGGTGTATTCATTGTCTTTGCAAGACCTAGTTTATGGACAATTTTGGAAGAACAAGCCTAGCTTGGGCTTCCTTGGGGATTGAATCCCACAGGTTGGATACCATGACCCACACCTTGGTAAAAGAAGGATGAATGTTTCCTTTGGAAAAAAAATAATACCCTATGGAGGAACTCACCTATCCCCTACTAGCCCAACGTTTTTCCTTTGGAGGCCAAAACGTCACTTTAGGAGGGCTTGACATCACCCTAGGGCTAGGGTTTTGGTGGTGGAGGTGTTGATGCTTGACACTTGGAATTTTTGGAGAGGAGAAGCCTCACCTTGATGGAGAAGACCCTATTTCTTGGGAAGAATGTCTTTGTAGTCCCAATGATTCATCTCCAAGCTCAACGTCCACCTAAAAGTGTCAACACATCACCCTAGAGAGGGATGACGTCATATTAGGGTTTATTTTGTGATTTTTTTTAAATTAAAGTCAAATTACTTTTGTAAAGGGGAAAAACAAAGGGAGACGTATCCCTTGTTTTGTGGTTTACCCTTTGTATGTGGATAAACTATGTTTAGGAGGTTTGATATAAATAGAGATCCACATCATTTCATTATATCATAGCATTCTCACTTGGAGAAAGACTCCTTGGCTAAAATTTGCACCCTATTTGGGAAATTTTACATATCTCTCTTTGCTACTATCTTTTGTGATGATTTGTCTTGGCTATTGTGTTAAGAACCAAATATCAATATAGCGTAGAAAAACCTCAGAATAAGTACTCAACGCCTTGAAAAAGAGAGAAATTCATATAATAATCCTCTTCGAGGGGGAAACCTCCTTATTCCCACATAAATGTCCAATTACAAGATGATTCCAAATGAAAATGTCTCCTTGGTATATATAGGAGACCAGGAGGTACAATTACAACTAATGGACTCAAGACGACATAAATAAAATAACATTAATAATGTAATATGCCCCAATTAAGGGGTAATGAGCCATTATTTAGGGCTTAACATGCCCCTACCCTTGAGACAAGTGTTGTTCACAACACTTGAGTAACTCTGGATGCTTCTGTATAAAAGACCCATCTTCCCAAGTGGAATCTCCAGCCAATAGTTTCCTCCATTTAATGAGATACTATGAAATGGATCTATTCCTCAGCGGGGGAATTCTTGTGTCAGTGATGGATTGAGGCTCCAATATGATTTTTCCTTCCTCGTCAAGTTCTGGAAATATAGTTTGAACTGGGATATTATCACCTATAACCTTTTTTAAGCATGAAATATGGAAAATTGGGTGTACTCGTGAAGATGCATGCAACTCCAATTTGTATGCCATAGTACCAATCTTTTGCAACACCTTATAAGGGCCATATACTTTGGTGATAATTTATTATCCTTCTTGCCTTGCTTGAGGGACATCTATTTGTATGGTTGTAGTCTTAAAAAAACCCAATCCCCTACTTCAAAACTTCTTTCACTACGATGTTGATATGCTTGTTGTTTCGTGCGATTATGTGCCATGGTCAGGTTGTCCTTTAATATTTGGAGAACTTGTTGTTGATGCTCGATGTGATCTTCCACTGCTTGAACCTTAGATTTTTATTTTAGAGAATAATTGATGGAAGGAGGGTGGTATCCATAGAGTGCCATAAATGGTGTCATTTTTGTTGCAGTATGAAAGGAAGTTTTATACCACCATTGTGCCAAGTTTAACCATTTGAACCATTGTGTTTGTTTATCAGAGACAAAGAAACGAAGGTAGCCTTCCAAACATTTGTTCACTATCTCGGTTTGTCCATCAAATTGAGGATGATAGGATGAGCTATGAGCTAATTAAGTACCCAAACAAGAAATTAATTTTGTCCAAAAATGTCGAGTGAAGATGGGATCTCTGTCACTTACAATAATCTTTAGGCTTCCATGTAGCTTTTGAACTGTCTCCATGAATGTGGTGACAACTATACTGGATTTTAATGGATGAGAGAGTGCACAAAAGTGTGCGTACTTGGTCAGTATATCAACAATCACCATGATGACACTCTTTCCTTCAGAATTCGGTAACCCTATGATGAAATCCATGGAAACTTCCTCCCAACGCTGACTTGGGATGGCGAATGGTTGTAAAAGACCTAGGGTATTAATAGTTTCCACCTTATTTTGTTGGAAAACCAAACACTCTGCCACAAACCTTTGAACATTAGTTTTAAGGCCATCCCAAAAAAAATCCTTCTTAACCCTATGGTAGGTTTTCAAAAATCCCGAGTGCCCTCCTACTAGAGAGGTGTGCAATTCCAATAGTACCTTTTATTTGAGTTGGGAGTTCTTACATAAATATAAACGATCTTTGTACCATAGTGAATCATTTTTCCATGTAAATATGTCTGATGCACTAGAATCCTATTGCAAACTTTGAATGAGAGTCCACACTTTTTCGTCATTCTTCCATTCATCCCTTGCTTCTATTATCCAATCGGGTTGGATGATCGAGATAGAACAAAGAAAGGCCTCAACATCTTCATCCTTTCTTGAGAGTGCATATGCCACAACATTTTTCTTCCCTTTTTTATAGACGATTTCAAAATCATAACCCAATA
>ML786941.1:439806-450376 GCA_009831015.1 Picea engelmannii
GAAGTATTTAAGACTATCATGATCTGTTTTGACCTTGAAGTACCTACCTATTAGGTAAGGACGCCATTTCTTCAATGCATGTAGTATTTCCATCATTTCCTTCTCATAAATGGGTTTGTGTAAGTCCTTTCCCTTGAGTGGTCAACTTTCAAAAGTCAAGGGCCTTTCTTCTTGCATTAGGACAACTCCAATTCCATTTACTGAGGCATCACATTCCACAATAAAGGTTTTTGTGAAGTCTAGAGTGGTCAAGGTAGGAGCTTTGCACATCACCTCTTTAAGTTGTTCAAAATATTTAGTTTCCTTTGGAGTCCATGAAAATGCATCCTTCTTAGTTAGTGTTGTTAAAGGTGCTGCTATTCTTCCATAGTGTTGAACAAACTTGCGGTAGTAACCTATTTAACCCAAAAATCCTCTAAGATTCTTCAATGTTTTGGGAATCGGCCAGTCCATCATGGCCTTAATTTTGTTAGGGTCTACCTTGACACCTTCATGAGATACAAAATGACCCAAATACTTTACCTCCTTCACTCCAAAGAAACATTTGGATGGCTTGGAATATGGTTGTTTCTCCTTTAGTAGTTGTAGCACCATTCAACATGTCGCACATGATCCTTCGAAGACTTGCTATAGATTAGTATATCATCAAAAAATACTAACTCAAATTTGCGAAGGAAGGGCTTGAAAATGGAATTCATCAACCCTTGGAATGTGGAAGGTGCATTTGTAAGGCCAAAAGGCATGACCAAGAATTCATAATGGCCTTCATGAGTTCGAAATGTTTTTTTTGGGATATCTTCTTCCTTTGTTCTAATCTGATGATACCCTGAATGAAGATCCAACTTTGTGAAATAGATTGTTCCATGTAGTTCATCTAACAATTCATCAATGACGAGAATGAGAAATGTATCTTTAATAGTGATCTTGTTGAGCTCTATATAATCTGGACACATACGCCATGAGCCATCTTTCTTGAATACCATTACCACCGGTGTAGAGTAAGAACTTTGGCTAGGTCTAATAATTCCAACCTCTAACATTTCTTCAACCATGAGCTCAATTTCACTCTTTTGGGCATAAGGGTATCTGTATGGCCTGATGTTAGGAGGAACACTCCCAGGAATTATGTGAATATCATGATCATGATTTCAAGTGGGTGGAAGACCTTTGGGGATATATTTAAATACTTTGGAATGCTTATCAATGATCCCTTGGAGATCTAGAGGAATAGATGGCTTAGATGTTTGAAAATCTAGTGAGCATAGTTGTGAAATAACACCTTTATGCCCCTTTTTCAATAATTTTGTCATGCCATTATAGCTTATCACCTTACTGGGTTTCCTTGTGATACCTATTAACTCAATTTCTTTTCCTTCCAATGAAAATTTCATGAAAAGTTCTTGAAAATTAAAAGCCAATGTTCGTAATGATTCTAACCATTGGATTCCTAGTACAACATCAGTACCACCCATGGGAATATCAATCATTGGACTATTCCTTACATATTCCCCCATAGTAATATTGATCTTATTGCATTTTCCTAAGCAATTGATGGTTCCTCCATCTGCAATCATTACTTGAAACTCTGGCACTAGATATACAAAGTAATTGAGAGCTTTGACTAATTTATAGTGAATGAGATTATGTGTACTGCCAGAATCAATTAGGATTATTACCTTTTTCTTTTTTATATATCCTTCAATATTGAGGTTTTGAGGAATGCTAATTCCAACCAATGCATTACACGATATCGTGGGAGTCAACTTTTCAGATAAAATTGCTTCTACATTTTCATCTTGAGATGGTTCTTGTTCTTGTTCTTGTTCTTCTTCCTCTTCACAATCTATGTAGAATAATTTATTCTCACCACACTTATGTCCCTTACTATACTTTTTGTCACAATTAAAGCATAAACCTTTTTCTTTTCTTTCCTCCAATTATTGAGGTGTCAACCTTGTAGGTTGAGGTGTTTTAGAAGAAGGAGCATTATTCTCTCTATAGATGTTAGGATTGGTCCTTCTAGTAGCCATAGCCATATTTTTACTTTCAACATTTCTTCCCACCCTGAATGCATTCTCCAATGATTTGGGTTCTCAAAGCCGAACCTCATGTTGAATGTTATCCTTTAAAGTTCCTATGAATACATCAATCAAGTGCTCATCTGGAATATTTGTTACCTTTATATTCAATCTTTGAAAGTTCTCAATGTGCTCTTTAACTGAACCCTTTTGCTTTAGATTTATCAATTGGCTAAAGAAGGTATTGCTCCTTGTATCCTCATAGTGTGCTATCATTTCTTCCATGAAAATTGTCCAAGTGACGAGTGATTTGAGAGAACAAAGCCATAGATACCATACAAATTGATTGGGTTCTAAATATAAAGAATCAATTCGTACCTTTTGTGTATGTGGCACATTATGTAGATCAAAGAATTGCTCCATCTGAAGTATCCATGTGATTGGTTCCTTGCCATCAAACTTCCTCATATCGATCTTAGGAACATGGTTGATCTTCAACCCAAAGTTGGAGTTTCTCCATTCTTGATTCATATTCCTTGTGTCCTCATCATGAATTTCACGGGACACATTTTCACTTTCAGGTGTCCTCTATATTAGGAAATTTTTCAATCCTCCCATGATCTCCCTTTTTAAACCATCCATCTTAGTATCCATTATTGCCTCCGGTTCATCTTTTGTCGCTGTCTTCTTTTGTAATTCATTTATGTCCCTACGCATTTATTCACCTTCATCAAGAGTCCAAGTAGGACTGTCTGGAGGCTTATTTGGTGTAGAAGTTCCCTTTTTGGGTGGCATGTTGGCCAAGTATCACTTTTGAACCTTGATTTTGAGGTGGTTCTGCTAGACAATATTTTTTCTTTTGTATCTCCAAAGTTTCATCCCTTCTGGGTATGAAACTTTCTTTTTTGTAGTTCTCTGATATTTCTTCTTTGCAATTCCATAGGTCTGATCAAAATTGGATGTGCCAAGTGTAATTTATGGTAACTTCCCCCACAACTTGTTGGTTTTTGGATTTTCTAGGAGATCTCACTTGTATAGCATGCCCCACACAAAATAATTGATATAAAATTCTAAAACTAGTACCAGAAATACTACAGACTTTCCACTATCCAATGCAACTAGTCTCACTCAATTTGGATAGGCTAGGAAGAAGTTATGATTATTTTACCCGGAACACCTTCTTGAGACTAGTCAATAGGACTAGTCATATACCCTATCTTCCACAGGGTGTATCTACAAATGTAAGATGACCTCGAAGTTGAAATTTTTACCACAAATACCTTACTAATTTATGTGAATAGCCTCTAGATTTCAGGGTCTGAAACGTTACAGAAAATTTTTTATAGCTCAAATTCTGCAATGACTCAATTCAGGATGATTCCAGAACCCTATATTACACAGGTTGTATCTCCAAAAGTATAAGGCCTCAGGAGCTTAAATTTTAACCCAACGTACCTTGATCCGTCTACTAAATATCCTCCAATCTGTTCCTTTTGAAACATTGTAGAAAAAAAAATTATAGCGAAAATTCCAAGGTGTCTCAGATGTAGCAGCGAAACCCCAAGACCTTGAGCTTTGATACCATATGTTAAGAACCAAATATCAATATAGTATAGAAAAAACTCAGAATAAGTACTCTACGCCTTGAAAAAGAGAGAAATTCAGATAATAAGCCTCTTATAGGGTGCAACCTCCTTATGCTCACATAAATGTCCAATTACAATATGATTCCAAATGAAAATGTCTCCTTGGTATATATAGGATACAGGAGGTACAATTACAACTAATGGACTCAAGCCAACATAAATAAAATAACATTACTAATGTAATATGCCCCAATCAAGGGGTAATGAGCCACTATTTAGGGCTTAACATATTGGATGAAGAAATAATGTGTTGTCTTTCTTGGAGGCTATTTCTTGCTTTTATGGTGGAGTTTTCTTGGTTAAAAGGAGTTTATCTTGTTAATGCTTGGATTAGGTAAGGCATTTCTCTTGTTATTGCTTCTTTTATTGGTTGCAAGGTTAATTTGTTAAGATTTTGGGGAGTATAAGGGCATACAACCCCACTAATCCCATCATAATTTTCTTGGAATAATGCTTTGCACAAATGAATACTAGGAGAAGTAAAATGGCTTACACACTCCTAGATGTTTCCTAGTTAGTCTTGATTTCCTTAGGGAGTAAAAGGGCTTTCACCCCCAAGGAAGTAACACAACTAGATCTTTCATTTAAAAGACTCCATAACCCAATATTTAAAATCACTAATCTCTTGCATTGGAGAAATAAAATCATTACATTGGGATACGTAAAATCACGAGGTATTAAAATTGTTTAAATTGGAATATTTTCTATATTCTCAAGGCTTGCCAAGGCCCTTAGGGCATCGTGATTCTACAAGGATTTATTGTTGTTGTAAAAAAATTATTCTACAACCATTAGAGATGCATCAAAATACTTCATAACTTTCAAACTTGCTCATTTTCTAACTGTCAAAGTTTGCTAGAAAGATACCGAATTAATCTACTAGTTGTTGTGCTTCTTTTGAGTGGTTTACTTGCAATTTTTGGTGGTTAGATTTTTCTGTTGTAGAAATTGTTTGCTACAGCCACAAGGCTGCAATAATATATCCTCAATACTTGTATATAACATCCTTTATTTGTTTCTAAAGTATTGTGCTATCATACTTGAGTTACACTAGTAATTGCTAGTTAGTCTCTTGCTTATTTTCTTGGACTTTTAGTGACTTGTTTAGGAACTATTCTTATCATTTCATTGTTGATTTATATGATTATATATTGCTTCTAATTTGGACAGTAAGCTTCAATTTCTTGTCCATCATATTATTGGTCTTGTATCTTGTGTTTTCTTGTGTCTCGGGCAGGTACAACAATCTTCCGCATGTACTCAAGCACTTGGAAACCATTGACCATCCCCGAGATTCATTTCCAATCCATCCTCCACCTTGTAGTTTTGAGATATAAGGGATTCACTTCCATAATATCACTTTCCACTTCATTTCCCCCTAGGGTCACTTGGGATTCCCCCTTTGTGTTGGATTTATCCTTCACTAAAGTGAGGGCAGGGTTTATCTAAGGTGAAAATGGGTAGACTCTCCCACAATTATCTCCATCTCATGGATTGGGTCAGGCTTTTCCCAAACTATAGTTTGTGCGATAACAAATACCATTGGATAGGTTCTAAGGATGTCCTCCTTTTTTCCAAGACATATCAACCCTATTGATAATCAAAATTTAATGGAAAAAATACGTGAAGAAGAATTGACTATAGTCTTGCATAGCTTCTAAAAAGATAAGAGCAAGAGGCCTGATGGGATGTCAATTGATTTTTTATAGGGTGTCTTGAGTTTTTACAAGAAGATTTAAGAATGATGATATAGAAATCAAGATCTACTGAAAATATATTACAAACGTATAATGAGACGTATATTTCTCTTATACCTAAATCTAATGATCCATCCACTTTTAACAACTTCAAGTGTATTTTACTATGTAATTGTATATATAAAATCATTGCAAAGATTATAGACAGAAGATTGAAAACTATCTTGTCAAATACAATATCTGAAGAATAATTTGGGTTCCTAGAAGGGATACAAATACATGAAGTAGTGGGGATTGCACAAGAAGATATACACTCCTCGAAAATAAAAAAATCTTAAGGCATTGATGGTAAAAGTAGATTATTCCAAGGCATAAGATAGAATCAGTTGGATTTTCCTGACGCTTTTGCTTATTCATTTGGGATTTTGTGCACAATTTGTTTCCTTGGTAAATAATTGTGTCTATTCAATATGTTTCTCTGTACTTATCAATGGCTCAACATCTCCATTTTTGGATCCTAAGAGAGGCCTTAGACAAGGTTACCCACTTTTACCTTTGTTGTTTATAGTGTACTACAAAAGTGTTAGAATATTGAGATATATGAATAACATACAACAATATAAAACAACAGAACATTACTAGTCTAACATCCTATCCATACAACAAAACTAAAAGACATAGTAGACTTGTTTTGTCTAGCTATAGGCATGCAAATAAATCTTGATAAATACACAATTTTTTTATTTGGTATTATTGATGAAGATAAAGGCTATATGTCTTATTTATTTCCTTTCCAAGAGACAAATATTGAGAATGGTTTAAGGTATTTGATTTTATTTCACAAACCCAATGACTATTATAAAAAAATATTGGCAATGTTTGATTACTAAAGTAGAGAAAAGGTTAAATTTGTGGTGCAACTGCTAGCTATCTGGAGGAGGCAAATTGGTAAAGGTTGTTTTAGAGGCCATTCCAATATATTGGATGTGCTTGTCCTAGATACCCAAAGGTGTGCAAGAATTGATCAAAAGATTGTGCTTTATATTTATTTGGTTTGGGAATAGAGATAATAAAGGGTTACTTTTGGTAGGTTGGAAAAAATTTGTTGTCCCTAAAGCCCAAGGGGATGGGGACTCAATTTTTTTTTCTTGTTCTCTATATCTATGGCAGTGAAAAGTGCATGGAGGTTACATTAGAAGTAGAGTTTATGGTGCACAATGGTAAAGGAAACATATATATACCCTGAATATTTAGATCAATGGTTGAAAAATCAGGTGAAGATTATGCATAATGTTTTTATTATTTAAAAAGTAGTTGTCGTTTATTTTCCCTTGACCATTGGTGACTAGTTGGTCTGGAAGATTGGTAGATGGACTTAGATGCAAGTGGGGATAGACCCTTGGATCAGGTGTGGATATAATTATAGGCTACCAAAACACATCACTGGTCATTTGAGATCTAGGGGAATAAATAAATTTTCCTAGGTAGCAAATCTCTAGCTCACTACTATTTGGAAACATGTGTGGCTTACGAGTAGGGAGTTGGGATTGCAAGAGGTGGATTGTGACTTCTGGGATAACTACACTAGAAATCTAAGTGCCAAATTTGTTAGAAAAAAGGATGAAGAGAATATTTTGGTATGGTCTCTAAATCATATAGGATATTATACGCCAAAAGAAGGTTACAAGGCACTAGCTTATTTTTTGGATCTGGAGCCATAGAAGTGGTGGTGGAAGAAGCTATGGAAAATCAAATGTCCATTAAAATCCCATATTTTTACATGGATAATTATTAACAATAAGGAAATAAATTGGGACATTTTAAAAGACAGGAACACCCATAAGCCAGGATGGTGCATTCTATGTAAATCTCATGAAGAAACTAATTTTCACCTTGTCATGTCTTGTGCCTTCTATAAAGAAGTTTGGGAAGAGATTGGAAGCTTCACAGTATTGAGAGATGTTTGGACAATGAACTAAATTGAAGAATCCTTTAGGATATGGTGTGAGAATGTGTCTACAAAAGGATATGGTACCTTACCCTTAATAGTGGCTTGGGGTATTTGGTTGGCAAGGAATTCCAATATATTTGAGGATAAGAACATTTCTCCTCTTTGATGTTCTATATAGGGGTTGAGTATTGTTGGTTCTTTAAATCAAACAAAATATTCTAAAGTGCCATGATAGGTTTATGAAGAAATTGTTGATCGAAGATGTGCTTGAGCATATTTTGACGATGCTTCATAGGGTGACCTAGCTATGGGTGGGGTAGGGGGAGTCCTTTTTATTTAAACACTCACTCCCTTCACTTGAAATTTGACCTTGGCTAGGGTTGAAATAAATTTTCATAACTTTTGGCCCTAAATTTGGTGCTTACCCTAGCAATAGAGTATGGTCAATTCCAATTGCGTTTATCCTGAGTGGTTTGTGCTGAGGGGTCCCCCCCCCCCCCCCTAGGTTCAACTCCCACAAGTGGCATGCTTAGCTATCAAATGAGAAAGCCATAAAAAAAGGCTCAACTTTCTACAAAATTTGGTTTACCCTGGGTAGCATCCTCGAAATGAGGGGAAGTGCCCTGTGGGTTTCCCCAGGCTCTATTCCAAAGTTAAAAAAAAACATAGAGTATGGTCAATCATCCTCACAGATTTTTGGAGATTCACTCCTTGTATTAAGAGGTTAAATAAGGAATACAACTTAAGAAATTATACATTTCAACCTCTCTTTGAGGAGATAAGGGAAATTTAAATTGGTTTTACTTCTATCTCTCATTATCATATTTATAGAGAGAGAAACCAAATCATTGATAGTCATTCAAAAGAAGGTATTCATATTGCTTGCAGGGATTAGGTTATTCTAGCGGACCGGAATGAACAAAGTAGAGAATGCCGCGACAATTCTTTTTATTCATAAATATGTTATATGTTTTTTAATGATCTATGTAGGTAATTTTATGGTAGTATTTTTTGAACAATGTATGGACATAAAAATATATATAAGAGGGATTTATGAAGGAGATATGTGCATGTGGAGGATTGAATGCTTGTTTTGCTTATTGGCATACTAGGTGGATACAAAGGCTATGTAGATGAAGAAAACTTAGTATGAACACATTTGATAGGCATTGTTTTATCCTTCCTCATACTAACCGAAGACAAGTCTTTTGTTTGAATGTTGAACAACATCTGCCTTTATGTAATTTTACTCTTGTTGGAATGAAATTATGACTCTTTTCCTATGGAAAAAAGTAATTAAATGTCAACACTAAAACCAAAAATGTCATAAAATGATGAATATTGTAAGAAAAATATATTTGATTGTACCATATTAGTAGTACGAAGACCTCTCATTACATAAATTAACATACTAATAGTTCGTTCATCACACTTTTATATCTGTGTGGACATTTGTCCATCCTATCAAAGGGTTGTCTTCTTCTTCTCCTTCTCGTTAACACTAATATTAAAGTATAAATTGTAGGATATACGTTGAATAAGGATAACATAAGTAAATGTCAACACTAAAATAAAAATAAAAATAAAACAAGATAAAATGATGAATATTATAAAGAAAAATATATTTGATTGTGCCATATTGGTAGTACTAAGATTTTTCATTACATAAATTAGCATACTAATAGTCCTTTCATCACACTTTTGTATCTGAGTGGGCATTTATCCATCCTATCAAAGGGTTGTCTTCTTCTCCTTCTCATTAATATTCTTGTTAAACTATAGATAGTAGGATATATATTGAATAAGGGTAATGTAATTAGACGTAAATATTAAAGGCAAAGACACCATGAAATGATGAATATTCTAAAGAAAAGCACCTTTGATCATACCATGTTAATAGTATTAGGACCACTCATTATATAAATTAGCATATTAATAGTCCTTTCATCGCCCGTGTATATCTGAGTGGGAATTTATCTATCATATCAAAGGTATGTCTTCTTCTCCTTTTCGTTCACACTAATATTAAACTTTAGATAATAATATATATACCAAATAAGGATATTGTAATTAAATGTCAACACTAAAAAAATAGATGCCATAAAATGACAAATATTCTAAAGAAAAATTATCTTTGATCGTACTAGCGTAGTAGTACTAAGACCTTGAATTATTAAAATTAGCATATTAGTAGTCCTTTCATCACACTTTTATATCCAAGTGGGCATTTATCCATCCTATCAAAGGGTTGTCTTCTTCTCCTTCTAATTAACACTAATATTAAATTATAAATAATAGGATATAAATCGAATAAGTATAATGCAATTAAATGTCAACACTAAAGTCGAAGATGCCATAGAAGAATGAACAACATAAAGAAAAATACCTTCGATTGTACCATCTTAGTAGTACTAGGACCTCTCATTATATAAATTATCATACTAATAGTCCCTTCACCACATTTTTATATCTGAGTGGGCATCTATCCATCCTATTAAAGGGTTGTATTCTTCTCCTTTTCTTTAACACTAATATTAAACTATAGATAATAAGATATATATTGAATAAGGATAATGTAATTAAATGTCAACACTAAAACCATGGATGCCATAAAATGATGAATATTCTAAATAAAAATACTTTTGATTATACCATCTTAGTAGTAATAAGACCTTGAATAATATAAATTAGCATATTAATAGTCCTTTCATCACATTGTTATATCCAAGTGGGAATTTATCCATCCTATCAAAGGTTTGTCTTCTTCTCCTTTTTGTTAACGCTAACATTAAATTACATAACTGAATATACATTAAATAAGGATAACATGTCAACACTAAAATCAAAGATGCAATAAAATGTTGGATACCTTAAAGAAAAATATCTTTAATCATACCATCTTAGTAGTATTAAGACCTCCTTAGTAGTATTAAGACCTCTCATTATATAAATTAGCATATTAATAGTCATTTCATCACACTTTTACATCATAGTGAACATTTATCCATCCTATCAAAGGATTGTATTCTCATTTTCATTAAAACTAATTACAGATTGTCTTTTTCTCATTTTCATTAAAACTAATTACAAATAATAAGATATATATTGAATAAATATAACGGAATTAAATGTTAACATAAAATTCAAAGATGTTATAAAATGATTAAATCCAAAAGTGTTATAAAATGATGAATATTTTGAAAAAAATAATTAACATTAAATCCAAAGATGCTATAAAATGATTAAATCCAAAGATGC
>ML786941.1:459156-499638 GCA_009831015.1 Picea engelmannii
TTGTAAGCATGTTGAATGTAGTGTAAATGCTCATCCCAAAGTTTAGGATGCTTGCTGCAATAACCACGAAGAAGATGCACCACTGTTCTATTTACCACTTATGTTTGACCATCGGTTTGTGGATGAAAATATGTGCTCTTTTTTAGTTTGGTGTCCATGAGTGCCCATAAACTCGACCAAAAACTTCCAATAAATTGAGAATCTCGATCAGAAATAATGGATTTAGGCAATCCAAAATGTACCCAAACATTCTGAAAAAACATTTGTGTCGTTTGTTCCAAAGAAGACTTGGGAAGCAATGGGAGAACCTACAATAGGGTATTCCAATATCCAATTGAAGCTAGAAAACTAACAAAGAGTTATTCCCATAGGTAGATTGAAGAACACAACAGTGGATCTATATGGTGTGCGCACCACAACAGACTTTGAAGTAATGGATATGGTGGATGAGTCTATATCATTTCCAACACTACTGGGAATCGATTGGGCCTTTGATAACCAAGCCATAATTAATTTAAATACTAGAAAGATGATATTTGAATATGGTAACTTTAGGGTAGTAGCACCCTTAGATCCCTCGGATTGTGAAATATATGTAGAACCTATGTCTGACAATGTCCTAGAGGATGATGTGAACCATTTGTATAGGACTACTGCGCGAGAGAAGGACTATGTGAATCCAACTGCAGATGGAGTACTTAGTTGGAGGAGTATTAATTCTGACATGTCAAATTCGAATACTGGAGTAGAAAACTATTAACAAATATTGCATGAATTCTCTACTAAGATGTGCGCTAGAGCTACACGCACAGTAAGATGGGTTGGGATAGAAGTAAGATAGTTTCCCACATTTACTAAAGAGGACAATGTAAAAAAATTCCAGACAGAGTTTGAATTAGAGATTTTGGATAGTCATAGATTATTAGTGTTGGATATAGCATTGAGGGACACACCTGCATGATGGTGGGGTGCACATAAGAAGGAAATTCAGGACTGGTATCAGTGTAACCGACTGATGCGCATAAGATATGGTAGGAGTGAGTAGGATAGACCCTTATAGAAATATGATGGAAGAGGGAACCCAAGACATCACATAAATGATTGCATCACTAGCTGGATATTGGTACCACCAGAGAAATGGACACATTACTTTATCCATACAATAGAAGGAATACCAAGTAATTGGTACAAGGAGAAGGAACTGCGTAGAGAAACTGCAAGTTGGGGTGCAGTGCAACAGAACTTTATTAGGACCTTTTCATTTGAAAATGAGAATCCATGGGTGGATATAACATTACAGAGGATAAAAAAGAATATATTTGAATAGTATGGGGTAGATACAATGAAAATATATAGAGATTTCAGAAGAGAAACACTTGAACAATTAGTTTACTATTATCAGGTCGCAGAGCATGAAAAAGCATAGGAAAACCCACGTGACATACAAATAGCAGAATGGGAAGGAGAAAGAGGGTTGGAAGGACTGTTGTTATAATTAGAAGAGTTCACTACATCTATGAAGATTAAAAGGGTCAATATTGGGACTAGAGAGAAGCTCAAGATAGCCAGCATCGGGGATTACTGGGACAATGAGACAATGGAAAAGATAATTGAATT
This sequence comes from Picea engelmannii, assembly GCA_009831015.1. Lineage (NCBI taxonomy): Eukaryota > Viridiplantae > Streptophyta > Pinopsida > Pinales > Pinaceae > Picea > Picea engelmannii. Next base: position 460,774 of record ML786941.1, read on the forward strand.
ATTGCACGAGTATAGTGACTTATTCCCAGCCACATTTCCAAAGATGAAAGGGGTAGTAGGAGAAATTAGAGAAATGAAGATACCCCTCAGACCATATGCAAGAGTAGTTAGACAAAGACCATACAGATTAAACCCCATCTATAAGCAGAAATTTAAGGCAGAAATTGACAAAATTCTAGAATCAAGAATTATAGAGCCCATGGAAGAATCAAAATGGATTAGTCCAATGGTGTTCTAGGAAAAGAAGACTAGAGAGATTAGGATATGTGTGGATCTAACGAAATTAAATGATGCATGCATGCATGATCCTTTTCCTACTCCATTTACAGATGAGGTTTTAGAGAATGTGGGAGGACAGGAAGTGTACTCTTTCACATATGGATTTTAAGATTACCATCATATCATAATTTCTCTAGAGGATAGGTACAAAATCACATTTGCAATAGAGTGGGGGTCATATCAATACACAATAATTCCATTTGGTTTAAATAATGCACCAACAATAGTTTCCAAAGTAGTAGTAGTTTCATTCAAGGACTTTATACATAAATTTCTAGTGGTGTATCTCGATGATTGGACAATATTCAGTTTATTGAAAGACCATGTAGAAATTATGAGGTCAATGTTAGAAATATGTAGGCAATGTCATATTTCCTTGAACATTAGGAAATTCATATTCAGTACACCGTTTGGAATCCTACTTGGATACATTGTATGCAAACAAGGCTTGATAGTAGACCTTACAAAGAGTGTTGTTATTGTCAATTTACCACCACCAAAGTCAGTGTGCCAGTTGAGAGAAACATTGGGCCATGCAGGGTACTACAAGAAATTCATAAAGGGTTATGCAAAGATTACTGCACCCATGGAGAAGTTACTAAAGAAATACATCAAGTTTCAGTGGAATGATGAATGCCAAGAGATCTTGGACATATTGAAAGAGAAGATGGTGACAACACCAATTTTGAGCTTTCCAGATTGGACAAAAGAATTTCATGTGCATGTGGACGCTTCATCCATCCCACTTGGAGCAGTTTTGGAACAACCAGGTGAAGGAGACATTGATCACCCAATATATTTTGCTAGTAGAAATTTTTTTGAGTCTGAGCAGAACTATAATACTACAGAAAGGAAAGGTGTGGCTATGGTGTATTCCCTACAAAATTTCATACATTATATATTGGGTCAACACTTTAATATGTGTACAACTCATTTCACTTTGAAGTACCTAGTTAACAAGCCAGTGTTGGGGGGGAAGGATCTATAGATGGTTTTTATTGTTTCAGGAATATGATTTTAAAATCATAGTAAAACCAGGGAAGTTGAATGCAAGACCAGATCATCTGTCAAGAATTACTGATGGAGAGGAGCCTAGGAACTTGGAGGAGAATTTTTCTAATGCTAATTTATTTTCTATTTAGATTGTTGATGATTATTTTGCTGTCATTGTTGGATTTTTGAGCACGGGAATGGCTCCCAAGGAATTTATCGTCGCATAAAAAAAAAGTTGGCAGTGTGCGCTACAAACTATCAGTTGATTTCAGGTCATTTATACAAGTTAGGTGCAAATGGAATTCTGAGAAGATGTGTGATGGAGCATGAAAGCTCCATGGTTCTAGTAGAAGCATGTGAGGGGATAGTTGGAGGGAACTATGCATGAAAGCCTACAGCGCAGAAGGTGTTACACGTAGGATTATGGTGTCCCACAATACATAAGGACACAAAGGAATATTTTCAGACCTATGATGTATGTCAGAGGGTGGGAAGACCATATAGAAGGCATGAAATGCCACTTATGCCCCAAGTAACTTTACAAGTATTTGATAAATGGGTTTTTTATTTCATTGGACCCATCAACCCACCAACAAGGAGGTCAGGAGCCAAATACATCATCATTGTGACAAAATACTTAACCAGATGGGTAGAAGCTGACCCAGTGAAGGATTTCCTAGATGTTTAGATTTGGATGTCCTAGAATTTTTTTGAGTGATCAGGGAACTCATCTTATTAATAGTACAATTAGAGCTATGATAGAAGAATTTGAAATGCATCATCAGAAGAGCACACCTTACCATCCCCAGGAAAATGGTACAGTAGAATATTTTAACAAGATTCTAGAGAATGCATTGACAAAGATTTGAAATGTGAATAGGGATGATTGGGATTTGAAAGTATCAACAATATTATGGGCTTACGAGACTACATGCAAGAAACTTACAAGACAGACACCATTCAGACTGGTGTATGGGTAGGAAGCAGTGGTTCCATTGGATTATTTAGTACCTAGTATGTGCATTGCAACAATCACCAACATGGTAGAAGAAGGTGATGCAAAAGAAAGATTGGATCAGTTGATGGAGTTGGAAGAAGACAGAATCTTAGCAGGATTTCACCAGGAGGTACATAAAGCGAAGGACAAAGCTTGGAATGATAGGAACATAAAGAATAAAATATTTAAGGAAGGAGATCTAGTTCTTCTCTATGACAGTAGGTATTTACAGCACCCTGGGAAGTTCAAGATGCACTTGTTAGGGCCTTATCAAGTAGAGGCCATCACAAATGGAGGTTTTATCCAACTGAAAGATCTTGTAGGGAAGAATCTCATAGGATTGGTGAATGGAAGTCGACTGAAGTTGTATCAATACAGTAGAATGAAGATGTATCAAGAAAGTTGGCCTAACAACTTGAGGTAAAAACAACAAGAGAAGGTATGATTGTACATATTGTATATAGTAGATGTTAGAAGAAAAAGACAAAAATCCATAAATAGAAGAAATATAACAAAAAGACAAAAAAAAAGGAGAATATTAGAAGGATTTTGATGTGATAGGATTGTTAGCAATAACAATGCGTCGCAGAAAAACCAGTGTTGAAGACATTACATGCTGGAAAGTAGTGGACAGGTTCCAAAAGTGTAACGCGCAGGAAAAGGTGAAAAAGTGACAATTGTCAGTGAAAAATAGTTGTCAATATACCATCTTGCTATAAATGCAGAAAAAGGGGGAAAATGAAGTCATGTGTGTTTTTTTCCAATGAGAAGAATGAAGAGCAAAATTTAAGCAGGGAGAGTGAGAATTAGTGATAGCAAGTGGAGATTTATAGTTCAACAGTCTGAATTTTAGCAGGATGTCACCACCAGAGTTGGAGCACCGAGTAGGGTCGGATGAAACACAAGAACCAACGCTCAGGTGGTGCAAACATGGACATAAGACATGTCGACAGTCATGGATGTGGATGAAATCCATACGCCAGAATATGATCCCACTAGCACGCAAGTGGAGGAGGAACAAAACCCATCACAAGAGGTCGGGTAGCCTAAGGATGATGCGGAAAGGGTAGAGTCTGACGCGTCAAGAGGAAAAGGGCCACAATAGGAAGAAAAGGCCATGGGTTCAACGTAGTAGGGCTTAGAGACGGAAAAAGAGAAAGAAACAGAGCATGAGGGCATACCAAAGGTTGGGGCGTCATCCCCACAAGGGAAGAAGAAATCCTGAACTAAAAGTAGCGCACAAGGAATACCACACCCACAGGAAGAATTGACGATTGTCATGCCAAAAATCCCAAAGGGATTAAAATCAGACGATGAAATTATAAGAGGATTAAACATGATGAAGTAATCACACTACAACATGGCAAACACAGTCAAATTCCTATATTTGGCATAGAATAATTACATGGAGAGTAGAGGAGAGGGCCTATCAAGCACGCGACTATTGGATCCCGTGCACTAGATCCTAGGGCTCTACGACACAGGGATCGTGAATTTTCTTGATATACCGCACTTTGGGTGCGATAAACACATCAATGGCTATGTGAAACAACTCCTAGAAAGGGTGCATGGAGGAATTTTGTGGATGGATAGGCCCTTGCCTATCAATGTCGATTTGATTGCAGCCATCGTTGGAATACTCATGGATGGGGAGAATTCAAAGCAATATCTGGAAGATAAAACTAAGGCAAAGGCCATCTCCAACAAAATCAAGGCAAAGTATGACATAGATAGAGGAAACAAGGGAATTGGGATCAGCGACATAAATGATCCTGCGACGATATTTTCTACAAGGATGCTAGGGTGCAAATTAATGTGCAAGTGCAGGAAAGAAGAAGTACCAGCGGGATTGGTAGTGAATGTAGCATAGTGTGTGAAGGGGAGCTCGATGAGTTGGTCCCCTTATTTACTCAATTATTTCCTAGAGGACTATAAGGATACACATGATTTGGGCTCTGAGTTCCACTACTCGTGGTTACTCATCCTCGTTTCACTTGTAGGATGGCAAGAACCAGCATACAATATGTTCCTTCAAAGAGTAGGAAAGTGTGGCATAGTCTAGTACACTTCTTTAAGGAACACAACAGACCAAAAAAATAAGAAAGTGAACAACGATGCATTCGCTCTATACCTGTTGGAGATCCGGAACCACTTAGTCGACACGTGGAGGATTTCCCCTGAGACAGTCCAAGATTTTGGAAAGTTTTCCAACTTTCAGGAAATGCGCCATAGCATGTGGTTGTAGGAAAAGAGGGACACAACCAAGGAGTGGCTACAATTGAGCTATTGCGTGACAATGGAGGATATACAAATGGAGGTCCAGGAGTGGCATGATGAATGGAAGGTGCTAGTAATTCCAAATACATTGTCATGAGGACAGAATCAGAAGTAGGACAAAATAGTCCCTGTGCAATAGACATGCAGAAATGGTGACAACAACAAGAAGAATACAAAACAAGGTCCAGTGGGGAGAATCAGCCCAATTCAAAAGAAACATAGGATGCAAAAGAAACCACAGGGTGGTTCCACACAAGATCTACCATGCATAGGACAAACACCAAGAGTTATAAGATAACAAGTGCATGCATAAGAAGAAAATACAGAGACATAGGATATACCTGTGGAGGAAGAAATGGGGCAGGGGACAGGCATGGATACACATATGACAAAGACATCTAATCCATCAGATGCCAAAAGGAAGAGGAAAAGGCCCATAGAACAGCACCTCATACATCACTGACAATAGATGATGTTGAACTAGTAGCCACAACAGTTGAATATCAACTATTAGAGGTGTGGGAGAATGTTGAGAAGTAGAGGGCTTCAATTATGGAGAAAGTACATGAAGTGAAAATTGTGTTGGAGAAGTTACGAATCAAGGCAGAGAAACCACAAAAAGATAAATCAACGAAAACTAGGGAAGAAATGCATGTTGCAGAAATAGTGCAAATCACAGCGCAGGGGAGCGACAATTTTATCATAACACCTGAAATGTTGTTCATCGACAAGGAGGCAGTAAATAATCCCTTGAAGGAAATTGAGACATTGGACTTGGCATTAGTCAAGATCCCAACGAAGGTGTTGTATAAATTACAGAATAGTGTCACGCAAGAAATTCAGTCCAGGGCAAGGTCTGATGTGATGAACTTACAAATAGCGCAGGAAGAGAACATCACATTAAAGGAAGTGTTGAGTGCTCAACACACCCTAAAAGCCTTATGAAATTTTATCACTTTTGGGTACCACTTGTTTTATTTTACTGTCTAATTTGGGTTCACTTTGGGGATGATTTATTTTGTTTTTGTTTTCATGACTCTTATAAATCAAGTCAGGTTTGTTTGAACTTTTTAAATGAAACCTCGTGTCTAAAAGAACTTGACATTCGAACTAGGAATATGTAGTTAACATTGCGACTGACGTGCTGGTGTTCGGCGTCGGAAAACATGCAAGAAGGTAAAGTGGCGACACATATTTACACTAATCATTGATCGTCGATGCCCCATCGGCAGAAGGCGGACTTGTTTTGCGTAATTTATTCGCCACGAAGTTTTGAGAGATAGTCAATCCCATCGGCGTCAGCAAAGTACGGGAGGCATAGACATTGACAAAAGCCATAAATAAACCACTAATAGATGATGACTAATGTGCTTGCTCGGGTTCGGGGAAAATCTAAAAAGATTAAAACAATTGATTTTTTCTGCCTTAAAGAAATCGTCGATCATCGATCCCCAATACACTTTCGAAATCAGGACTTTTTCAAGAGATTTGATCCAGGAGCACTTGGGTAGGTTTATCATTGATCGTCGATCCTTGATACTTTTTGGCATCAGCAAGATAGGATCAGGTTTTAGAATGTGTAGCTAAAAGAAAGTCTTGATTCCGATTAACATGAGTAAATGAAGACGTCGGTCTCAAGTGCCATGTGTATTTATCACATAAGGGTGTCGTATGGCTTGGTTTCATCCCAAGTCATGTTAAGGTTCCATGTGTCCTAGTCATGCCTCCAAGTCATCTTTTCCATGTCATCTTTGTATGGAAAGACTGATCGGTGTCAGAGATTTTGCAAGAAGATATCAACGAAAAATGTTCAAAGCAGAACCCCGACCTTTGACTCACAATCTTAACTAGCGAAATGATGGGATGTTTTTGACACAAGATACGATCAGATTCTGACATTTAATACTTCATCTCACATTTTTTTCTACCTCATGCATCGATTTAACAACAACAATTTGAAATCTCTGATAGGCCACGTTACTACCCGCGCTCGCGCCGTCAACCCACGATTGAATTTAATTTTAAAACATCTTTGAAGATATGGCGGCAGATTTAATAGAACTACACTCATAACCCGAATTGAATGGATGAGGCGACAAGGTAAGTTCATCCCTATTTAAATCTCTAGAGAAGATTTGAAAATTTTCATTATGCACACAAGTTTGAATTATAGAGCATCTAAAGAAGCAAAGAAAGCATCTCTAGACCGTTTTGATTCTCAGGTTATCAAGACTAGGTTAAATAAGCAACAGAGGTATATGTTCAAATTTGTCAATTTGGTGGTCATGATTTGCTATATATACATCTCATTGGTTGCAGAGTCTCTAAATATTTTCTAAGTTGTAGGGAAAATGCCTTCGAGAAATAAAACCACGAGACGCTCACCGAGAGAACCCAAGCTAAAGGAATCAGAAATAGGGGAAGGTTCTTCTCCTGGTACTGCGAGGCAGTTAGAGTACGCTCCCAGGGAAGATCCAGTCATAAAACCCTCAAAGAAATCCTTTTTCCAACCTCCGGTCTTTGGTGATACAAAAGTAGGCACTGGATATAAATTAATGCTCCCATAGTGGGGGAACCTTTTCAACAGAATCAGTCAGGAGGAGTACCCGGAATGTATCCCACACAACAACCCAGATGTAAGGGTTCTCAATGAACAGGTGTTCCCAAATATCCGATGGTGATATTTGTACATGGTATCCAACAGAACCTTGGTTTTCCCTTGCATATAAATTTTGAAATGGCTAATCGACCATCCAGATGTGCATAAGTGCTTGATCAACAATGAGAATGGTGGGTGTGTCAGAATTTTCCTCCTGATAGAAGTCCAGAAGTACTACAAACTCAGAGACTCAGAGGAGTGGCTAAACACAGACATCATGGTGAATTTCTACAAATTCCACGACACCAGTCGGTTGATGGCCTCATGGTGGAAGCAGGACAAGAAGTTTACCAACCAGAGCAATGGATGGTATGCGACAGTTAACTTGAGGGAGCCATACATCTATTTGATGGATCTCATCTACCGAATGTATGGAGAGAAGGACTGCTCCAAGTTTTTGGAATCATGGATTCCCTTTCCATATCACAGTGGCAATCTATGGAAGCAACTTCAACTAGGGAGTGACAATTTCCAAGAAATTGAGCATCTATGTACAACAGGCTCAGACATTGAAATAAGGGGAAGCACTCGATTTCCACATGGCCTCGTACCTGCTCGATGTGATATATGTGAGAAATTTCTTCATCGACCTAAATTTAAGTTGGCATGTTGTGGATCTCCCTGTCCACGTTTATTTCAACATACTATGGGAGAACATGTATAAGAAATCCTACACACTCATTTGTGATGATTCATCGCTCGTATTCATTTTATTGTATTTAAAAGGGAATGCCTGAGATTATCCACATCAACCAAGAAAATGGTAGCGAAGGTAGGTCACTGGTATTTAAATGAACACTCAACCTATATCAGGGCATTCGAGGCCACCAGAGCGCCACATATACTACCTGCTCATGTCTGAGACCAACTCATTATGGGAGAAATTTTCTATCAGATTATCCTACAGGGCTATAATGCCACACTAGTCAAGGAAAACAAGCGGGATTTCATACCCTACGTTTTCCATGTGGGGTTTTATTTGGTAAAGGACACTGCTCAAGCCAAACAATAAGGGTTGAGCCAAATTGAATTCAGGTTCCCGATAGGACGATTCCGCAAGCACGACCCTAAAGGCATGGTCGTCCAACATGCTTCACAGGTATCATCTTGTTGGCCATACACACATGATAAATTTGACGATGAAATTTTCACAGAGTGTGCTTAGGACTAGGAGGAGGTAATACAGAGGATGGCCAACCCAAACATGACTAGGTTCAAGGCTATGAGCATGGACGAAAAAGTGGAGACAATATAACAGTCGGCTCAAGAGGCCCTCAGAGTTTAGGAAGACATCAGAGTGATAGAGACTACAAAGGCACAAATAAGAGGATTTCCCTTGCTAGAAGGGGCACAAAGAATCATTGCAGAATGACCCTGATCTATTAGAAATGTCGAGGATTACTGCTGATGACCCAATCAAAAGTATAGGAGATCCAAGTGGCCTAGAGCCAATAAAACTTGAGGAAATCATCAGGCCAGAAAACCTTGAAGTTCCACCACAACAGATCAGATCACCAAGGGGGATTTCAACATAGCCTGAGATAAAAAGGACACCAGGTAGGACAGGTGTACCAAACCCCTTATTCGACTTAATAACCATCTATGATGATGAGGAGAGTTCGGAGGTGTCCCTGGTGACTCTAGTGCAGATTATAGAGGAAAAAGAACCTGAGAGAGAATCTACCCCAGGTCCCGATGCTCCAATTCAAAGTGACCATGAGGTTGAAAGTGTCTTAGACACTGAACTACTTGACTTTTTGGGAACCCCAATGGACAACTCGAGGGATGAGCTGGGATCAGGAGGTCAGAAAGAGGAAGTTCCACAGCAAGAAATTAACACATCGATAGTTGATTACCAAGTAAGTACTGGAACTATCCCTGAATATTCAATTTTGGTCAATGCCTCACGAGACGATGCACAAAAAATGGAGGTCGAGCCATCAGGACATATAGAAGAAGTCTAGGAACCAATCCTAGAATAGATACATACATCCAGGAGCCTGGGAAATACTCTAACCTAGGGAGTTCAGTAAATCCCCAAACTTGTTGATGAGGTCATCGGCATGCAAGCGATCACCTAAGACATGAAGAGAAAAGCCATCATGAATAGAACCACTAAGAAAAGGATGCTTATGCTAGATAGTTCAATTCTCATCACCACACAGGAGAAGTTGCTCATCACAGAACACACCAAGACGTCTGAGCTTATCGACGCAAGGATGGCTATCACAAATGCCACATTGGATAGAGAAAGAAGGGATTAAAAGGAGTTGGTCACTACACTTAAGGAGTTGAATCATCTGCACCATTTGGAAAAATATTATCAGGAATCCACACAGGCCATGGTGTTTTTGAGAAGTGAGTTTCAAGATGGCTATGCCAAATTCACGAATGAACGACACTTTTTCACTGCAGGTATAACTGATTTCCAAGAAGACAACCTTATGTCACTAGCGACCTGCAAGGACGTGAAAAGGTGGTATGAGAAGGCTCACTAAGAAGTAGAAAGGATTGATTACATCAGCGCGTTTCAAAAGGGCTAAAACTTCGAAGAGAATGGAATTTGGGTGTTGAGGGACAACAACATATATCGGATCAGGAAAGTGGTTGAATACTAGGTAAAAATGGCCCAGGAACCTCAGTGTGAGATTCAATAGAAATGAGTCGATTGCGAAAAGAGTTGGGAAAATATTAATCGGGAGATGAAATACATTGGCCTCCCAGAATTCGGCTCACCTAAGGGCTTTTTCGACCTGCATGTCATAGTCAAGCAACATGCAGAACGAGACTCAACATGGACAAAAGAGATAAAAAAAGGTGGAGAGCATGGCACCAGCTCAAGTACAATAGTTCATGGATCATCTGATTAAGGATCGAGTAGTTTTACAATGGTTAAGTGTTAAAATAATCAAGTACAGAGTACAGGAAGTAGAAGTGAAAGAAATAATTACAACCTCGATGGACTAGCACAGGTTCCCATATGCCAACACATACAAGGAACTCTTCGTCAAATGGTCAGAGTATGAGAAGATTCATCCACTTTAGTAAAACTTTTTGATGATTCTTAGAAGACAGAGAGATGAAAGCACCAGGTGGTGATATTTTGTTTTACTTAGCTTACACTCGTAATATCTATTTTTAGTTAACGATTCATTATAAATAAGAGGATTGACCTTTTATCAAAGGTCAATGGTTTTGGAAAAGACCCTCATTTTTCACAATTGTAAGGAACTATTTCTAAACTACCTTAATTGATAAATCATGTTTAGGATCAGAGACAAATTTTTGTTTTTCATCAAAGGCATCATGTGATTGGATGGAGGAGGAATTACTTCCAACTTTATTTCATTAATGGATGTTGTAACGAGTAAGAGTTTATGAATCTATTGATAATTTGGTTGTTTCAATATTTTTTGTAAGTATTGTCTCTAATGATGAAAGAAAACCATTGTGTTAATGTGTGATTAATGCTAGAGCTAAGGAAACTCTTTTTCTTGACATCATTTTATTGCATGTGTGTTTTCTTTCGATAATTGTATCTCAGTCAATAATTGAAATACCAGTAAGTTAATTTATTAGTACTAGGCTTGTCACGGATGTGAATATCTTTTTTTCCATGCTTGAGAACAATGGTTATCCCAAGCTCAACCTTCTTCAGTAGTTAAGAACCCCCCTTTTACCAACCGGTTTATACCAACACACATATTTTAATCAGATCAATCTAATAAAATAAAAGACAAAAAGAGAACATTTAAACTGAAGGAATAACTTTCATAAGAAGATATCATGTCAATCACTGCGTAAATCCCATCGATAAATTTGCCGGATCAAAATATTTGGAGAACGATTCCACCATCAAACGATGCAGAGTCTAATTGGGCCTATGTGGTGGGTTTGGTTCCCGTTGTTGAGTTAAAGGGATTTAGGACCCCTCAACAGGAAGCAATCAACCAAGAATGGAAGGAAAAGAAGATAGTGCAACAAAAAGTATAGGATATGGAGAAACATATAAGTGAAGTATTCCCAACCATCCCAGACAGCGCAGAGTCAGAACAGGTATATTCTGAGGAGAAGATGAGGAAAATAGTGCAAGCCTTGAAGCAATACAAGAGCCAAATAAAGGAGTTGGAGGAGCGCACAATACCCAATATTCCTCCATAAGTCAGAGTGTAGAGAGAGAAATATGCAACAACATCCGCAAAAAAAATAGCGCAGGTGATACAATGAATAACAGAGTTGTGGGAGAAGAGCGCCCAGTTGTGGACACAACTCTTAGAAGATGGGAGCTTGTAAGAGATGTAAGGAAGGGAAGATAGAGTGCATGCAGTAATGGTAGAGTTAAAACAATGATAGAATGCAATACCATTTCTTGAGAAAATCAAGACTGCGATAGAGATGAAGAGCCTAGAGGCAGAGGAGAAAGCAGTGCATGCATAAAAAATTGCAAGACAAGATCAATTGGAGCCTCTGTAGGAAAAGGAAAAGCAGTTGGTCATGGATATCAATGCAACAAAATTGAACATAGATCATATAGGCTTGGAGGGAGGAGAAATATTGGAACCTCCAGTCTCTGTGCAGATGGTAGAAGCCATGGCAGAGAAGAAAAACCAAGCTTAGAAGTAATACCAGCAAATAATAGAGATATATGAAGCATTGACACATGAAGTTAAAGAAGCAGTAGTTAGTGAGTGATTCAGATTGAGTCACGATGTCATTGTTGGGGGCCTGTTGGCACAAGACAATTTTTTGAAACAATCAAAGCAATGCCAAAAAATAGGAAGTGCATCGGAAAAATAGGAAAAGTAGCACCGAGAAAAGTAGTTACAAAGTGGAAAAATTGTTGCAGATAAATTGGAAAGTGTACAAGCGCAGACTTGGAGAATGGTTGGATCAAGGACCAACTAAGATTGAGAAGTTGGAAAGTGGACAAACCTAATCCTCTTAGGGTTAGGATTTTTGTAAGGGCTTTGTCCCATTTTTGGTATAAGTAGAATGTATTAGGATTGTGAAAAACATTTAGTTCGGATGTCCTTTAGTTGGTTAGGGGGTTTTGTTGAGATATTGGTTAAGATGTTCCCAATTTTTTGAAGGCTATCACAATCTGTGCAGATCGAATGTAATGGAGGAAGAATTGTACAGTGTGCAACACTAGATTTTTCATGAATATGAATAAAGAGCCAAAGCGACAAATCTTTGTGGATGTAGCCCAGGAGGGGGTGAACCACGGTATATTTGTGTCATGTGTATGAATGTTTGCATTTATTATGGTTATATTTGAGTTAATGAGCTATATGATAAATATGATAGAATAATAGATGGAATAATATTGTGAAACATTGAATGAATCTGTGTCAATGGTTATATGTTGTGTCACTAGTAAAAGTTAGGATCAGTATAATAAATGGTAGTTTGAGGGATAGGAGTTGAGTATATCTAATGCCTCTGAGAGAGATACACATCCCATCCCATGTTTGTAGACATTTGAGTTCTTTGTCCACCCATTAAATCCATCTCGAGTGAGACTGCGCAGTGCACTTTGTGTGTTGTGTTTCCTTCTGGTATCCTGAAGGGTTGATGGTCGAAGGGTTGTTGGTAATCATGTAATTAGAACCTGGTTCATCCTAAAGTATCCAACATGGAGCAAGACCAGCCTCCTCACAAGTCTCATTTTTTGTTGAAGTTACCATTGCATATTGAGTATTTACAAAAGTTTTCTTCTAAAAGGCATAAAGTTAATAAATGTGGTACATATATCTCCACCTCCCAGACTTGTGATAATCTAGCAATGAGTACTAAGTCAAACCTGAACATCATAAGGAGCCCCTAGAATCCTGTATCTTCTATGATTAGTGGGATCCCTTCGACTCCTTCAACCTCGATGGTTGGGGTGTCGGAGATCCCCACCTCTAGTTCTACCCAACTTGTGGGTTCTACTTGACCCATAGAAACGAACCCTTTAAGATCTCTTCTTGGTATGCCAGGTTACAATTCTAAGTCAATACCTTTGGTCTCTAATCCTTTTTCTTTTGGTATGCCCAACATGACATTGCAACTCTCATCCTCCATTCCAATGACTAATGTGAATCCTAGTTTTGGACCTTATGGCACGACTCCTCCATATGCTCCTCTCTCATTTGTAGGAGGCCATATTCCCAAAATGAATAATACAATTGGAGGTTTTCCTCCTCTTTCCTCTAGGCCTAATCCTAGTCTCAATGCTCCTGGATGGAGTGCTCAACTGGGCGGACAAGTCACTTCCTATATTCCTTCCTTTATCCCCTCTTCCTCCATGTTGATTCTGACAAACACATTTATTATGGATAATCCCTCTCTTTTCTTCAGAGTTCCATCTGGAGGGAGTCACTTTCACACTATGGGAAACCCCCAAACCAAAGCCCCTTCAGCTAGGGGCAATGTATATAACCCTCATTATGTCGCTTCCACCGGTATGGTGCCCATACAACCTTTTATGAATCAGTTTGGAGGAGGATATTATTCTACCGGATAGGGCCATGGCATATACTAGAACCATGGATGGCCTATGATCCCTCCATCCCAATATTTCCCTGAATCACGGGCTTAGACACCGCAACCCCGAGTCCCTTTTATTGCCACTCTTAATTTTCCAGATTTGTCAAAATTAATGAATGACCCTGTGTGTCACAATCCATTATGGCCCCCTGTCCCCACCAAGCTTCCTTCAAACATTCCAAAATTTGAAGGCAAGACCGGTGAGGATTTGGGTGATCATGTCACTACTTTTCATCTTTGGTGCTCATCTAACTCCCTGAATGATGATTCTATTTGGTTGAGGCTATTTCAATGCACCCTCACAGGGGGTCGCTGCGAAATGGTACATTGAGCTACCAGGGAGAACATACAAAAACTTTAATCATATGGTTTTGGTATTTCTCAACCACTTCCAGTTGTCAGTTTGTTATGATGTTGGCATAGAACATTTTTCGGCCCTCCACCAAGATAAATCCATGCATATATCATACCATATCCAAGAGTGGCGTAGACAAAAGAGGTTGATCAAAGATTACATTCCTCCAAAGTTTATGTTGGATTGGTTCCTGTTAGTGCTCTATAAACTTTGTTTGGCTGAGAAAATGAATGATAAAGGCAACCTACAAACCAACTTTGAGGCCGAAAACTAGCCTTTCCAACCTGGAGAGGTCTCTCTATGAAACTTCGTATCTGTACAGGTTATGGCTTTAAACTATCGGCTAGACTTAACACTTTCTACAATATTTTTGGTTCTATTGACGAAAAAAATCAAGACCTTGGGCTATGGAGTCAATTTAAGAAAATGATAGAAACAAATGACTTAGTGAACTTGAGAGGGTAAAGGCTAGTTAAGCAAAAATCTTTCAGTTAAAAATCGTTGTGTGTGGCGAGAGAAAAATACATGAAGAACTCGGAGCACCACTAGGGATGAATTCGGAGTTCACTTAGAAGAAACACAGTTGTCTAAATGGTGCAAATCTAGAGAACCACGTGGTGAATTCTAGATTTGAATCACGTTCCGATTTAGAAAAAATACAAATATGAATATAAATAACATAGGAAAGCATGTGCACAAAGAGAGAGTACAATACATCAAATTACTACCGTTAGAATCTTTTCGTCAAAGTTTTAGGACGTTTTCATTAAGTTTCAATCGAGTTCGAAAGCTACATTCAATAGTCATTGTCTACATTGTTTTGCCAACCAACCTGGCTTACATTGAAAATATGAAATATATAGACCAGGGTGTGTCGCTTGGGCTAACCTGCCCTCTAACCACTATCCATAGAAATTAGGCTCTGACTATTCTCTACTAAATGACTCTTCGTATGGCACTTTACTAAAAATAGAAACTGATTATACTCAATCGCACAATAACCGACATCTTTTCCATGGCAGCTTGGTCATCAACAATATTTCATCGTTAGAGAGTGATGTGTCGATGCTTTTCCTTTGACAGAGTATTCGGATGATCAAGTGCTCTATTAGACTCCAACCACCCATTGTAACTACCTTGATTTATGTATCGCTATCATTTGATGGAGCGTGCATGTGGTGGGTAACCGAAGACTATCGCATGTGTTTCCAAGATGACACCACTAGTTAGGGGACAATGCCTTTCTTCAAATTGTCACGTGTCCAAAGTACACCTGTCCTTTGTAGTAGATGGGTCTCCAGTGTTTTGCGTCGTATGATTTCCACATGGGTGCCTGTCAGAGTCCTTACTTCCCGGTGGAAAATAGGACACGAGTATAAAAAATCCATGCCACGTTGAGAAGATAAAAATGGAGTCGGTCGATCATGCTTCTGGCCTCGTCTGCAGTTTGGATATCTGAAGTGTTCTCTTGAGAGACCAGTTGCGCCTTTTCAGATTTATTACTTGATTTTATAGAACCGTGTCCCCTTTTAGCCTCTTCTACGCACGGGTCAGAGCCACGCGGAAGTTTTCCAGGGCTGGTCCACATTCCTTGAAGTGCTTTGCATATCTTTCTTCTGACATCCTTTGTGCTTCGTGCAACTAGATGATTATGTATTGCACTTCCCTGAGCTGCCTTTTGAGCCAAGTCATGTTTCCCTCTCGGCCATGTGATGATGATGCCTCAAGGGTCTTTGTTGCTAATTGTTGTCTCAACTCCCTGTTCTCCTAGTATAGCTCAGCAATAGCGAGTTGCGCTTACTTTAATTGTTGCGATGGTCTACGAATATATGTTCCTTCAATGTATGTCCCTCTCCTTCTGCCACATGTTTCTCAAATTGGACCTTCTAGAGGTTCCAATCGAATGGCGTGAATGAGTAAATATTTGACAGTCAACTTTGCGCGCGACTCACTCGGGACATGCGCCTCCCAAGTCTCTTTTATTTTCCTTAGCCTACCCCTCTTCTGGGGTATTGGTTGTTAGGGAGATGAGGCTTTCAATGTCTTTTCTTTCTTCACATCTCTTCCTATTTCCACCTCTGCGCGATGGGATGCTACTTTTCCCATGGGTGACAAGGAATATCCTTTGGGGTCCCTTAAGATGTCGACCGTGAGAAGAAATGAATCCCAACTTTCGCCCAATCGCCTTAACTCCTCAACTATCAGTAATTTGATTAGCGAGACGTGAGATAGTTTCTTCTTCGGCTGGTTTTCTTCCATTTGGACGATGTCTTCTATCTCTCAGAGGCTTTGGTGCAAGAAGAACGGTAGGCTCAACGATATCCTTCCTATGAAATGCATCAACAATTTGATGTGATGTGGGTTAACAAAGATGCTTGACATCTAGATTTTCATTTATCAACGTCAATTTTTGAGGTTCGGGCCCCACATTTCTACTCCTTCGCACACCTTTCTACCATGGTGCACCGCATATTTTTTCTGTGTGCAGTGGATTTAGCATGGATCCAAGGCAGTAATATTTCTTGACCCGTGTTTGTGACATAGCTGGAGGAAATAGACTTTCTAGCCACAAGAAACTCAGGGCTCGCGGGAAGAATTACAAACAGTGCATAAACTTGGTTGGTGAACAGAATACATGCAGAGCAACCAAAATTTATAATTGGGTGGGCGAGGGATAGAATCGTGCCAAGGGACACAGAATCCATGGTGATTGTAGGTTTTGAAGCAGGCCAAATATTTTCGCAGCGCATCCACACAATGGGTACACTTCAGGGTGTGTTAAATTTTATTCAATTTCATCCTCGACAACGATGCTAGAATGTTAGCGCTGTGTAAACTTCGTTCGACTCAGAAAATGAATGACAAAGGCAACCTATAAACCAACTTTGAAGTAAGAAACTAGCCTTTCTAACCTAGAGAAGGCTCTCTCTGAGACTTCATCTCTGTACAGGTTATGGCTTTAAACTGTCGGTTAGTTTTAACACTTTCTTACAATATTTCTAGTTCTATTGGTGAAAGAAAGAAAGACCTTGGGATATGGAGTCAATTTAAGAAAACGATAGAAACAAATGAATTAGTGACTGAAATTGAGAGGATAAAGGCTATGTAAGAAACAATCTTTCAGTTAAAAATCAGTGTGTGTGGCGAGAGAAAAATACATGAAGCAACTTGGAGCACCGCTAGGGATGAATTCGAAGTTTACTTAGAAGAAACACAATCATATAAATGGCACAAATCTAGATAATCGTGTGGTGAATTCTAGATTTGAAACACATTTTGATTTAGACAAAATACATATATGAATATAAAGAACACAGGAAAGCATGTGCTCAAAGAGAGAGTACAATACATCAAACTACTACCGTTAGAATCTTTTTGTCAAAGTTTCAGGACCTTTGCATTAATTTTCAATCGAGTTCGAAAGCTACATTCAATAGTTAATGTCTACACTATTTTGCCAGCCAACCTAGCTTACATTGAAAATATGAAATATATAGACCAGGGTATGTCACTCAGGCTACCCTACCCTCTAACCACTATCCCTAGAAATTAGTCTCTGACTATTCTCTGCTAGATGACTCTTCATATGCCACTTTACTAAAAATAGAAACTAACTATACTCGATCACACAATAACTGACGTCTTTTCCACGACAGCTCGGTCATCAACAAAATTTCATCATTAGAGAGTGATGTGTCGATGGTTTTCCTTTGATAGGGTATATGTACTATCAAGTTCTCTATCAGACTCCAACCACCCATTGTAATGGCCTTGATTTTTGTCGCGCGGTCATTTTTTGGAGCATGCATGTGGCAGGTAACCGCGGACTATCACAGGTGTTTCCAAGATGACACCACCAGTTAGGGAACAATGCCTTTCTTCAATCTGTCGCCTGTCCAACATACACCTGTCCTTTGTAATACATGGGTCTCCATCATTTTGCGTCGTATGCTTGCCGCGCGGGTTCTTGTCAGAGTCCCTACTTTCAGGTGGAAAATAGGACACGGGGAGAAAAAATCCATGGCACGTTGAGAAGAAAAAAATGGGGTCAGTCGATCATGCTTCTGGACTCATCTGTAGTTTAGATATCCGAAGAGTTCTCCTGAGAGACCAGTTGTGCCTTTTCAGATTCATTACTTTCATTTCCAGAACCACGCTCCCTTTCAGCCTCTTCTACGCTGGTCCGAGCCACGCTAACATTTTCTAGGGTCGATCCACATTCCTTGAAGTGATTTGCATTTCTTTCTTCTGACATCCTCTGCACTTCGTGCAGTTGGATAATTGTGTCTTTCACTTCCCTGAGATGCCTCTTGAGCTAATTCACGTTTCCCTCTCATCCCTGTGATGTTGATGCCTCGAGGGTCTTTTTTGCTAACTGTTGTCTCAGCTCCCCATTCTCCTGGTATAGCTCAGAAATAGCGAGTTGTGATTGATTTAACTGTTGCGACCGTCTGCGAATATTCGTGCCTTCATAGTCTATCCCTCTCCTTCTATCGTAGGTTTCTCGACTTGGACCTTCAACATGTTCCAACCGAATGGCGTGCATGAGTAACTCTTCGGCGGCCGACTTTGCGCGTGACTCACTTGGGACTTGGGTCTCCTCGGTCTCTTTGTTATTCCTTGGCCTGCCCCTCTTCCAGGGTATCGGTTGTTGGGGAGATGAGGCTTCCAATGTATTTTCTTCATATGCATCTCTTCCTATTTCCGCCTCCACGCAGTTGGATACTACTTTTCCTATGGGTGAAAAGGAATATCCTTTGGGGTCCTTGGGGATTTCAACTGTGAGCATAAACAAATCTCATCTTTCGCCCAATCGGCTCAACTCCTCAACTATCAGTAATTTTATTAGTGAGACGTGAGATAGTTTCTTCTTCGGCTAGTTTTCTTCTATTTGGATGTTGTTCGCCATTTCTCAGAGGCTTTGTTGCAATAATAACGGAAGGTTCAATGGTTTCCTTCCTGTGAAATGCATCAAAAATATGATGTGATGTGGGTGTATTTTGTAAGACCTCCCTTCACAGGTGAAATATTTTCTAATCGTCCTTAGGAGATTCTGAAAAGGCTCCTATAGATATCTACTTGGAACGCCCGCTTTGAATTTCCCATTTAAACAGTCTAGTTTGATAAAATCCTTGTAGCATAACGCATCCAAAGGCATGCCTTTAGACCACCTTTCTCCGCATGGATGGATCTTCGTTGTAGCTAACAAAGTTTCCTCCGTTACCTGGAAAGTGATTCTCATAATTACTACATGGAACCCGTTGAAACTGAGTGTGAACTGTTGTGCTAGTTTCACGTTGAATCCTTGGATTTTCCTACAAAAGACCATGCATTTGACATGTTCAAAAGATGCTCTGACATCCAAATCTTCATTTACCAACGTCAATTTTTGAGGTTCGGACCCCACATTTATGCTACTTCGCGTACCTTTCCTTATGTTCTGAGGTAATGCCATGGTGCACCGCATATTTGTTCTACATGCAACAGATTTAACATGGATCCAAGGCGGTAATCTTGCTTGACCCAAGTTTTTTACACAACTGAAGGAAATAGACTTTCCAGCCACGAGAAGCTCAGGTCTCACGGGAAGAATTACAGACAGTGCATAAACTTGTTTGGTGAACGAAATACATGCAAGGCAACTAGAATTTATAATTGGGTGGGCAAGAGCTAGAATCGTGCCAAGGGACACTAAATCCATGGTGACTGGAGGCTTCGAGGCAGGATGAATATTTTCGCAGCACATCCATGCGCAAATACACTTCAGGGCATGCAAAGTATAGTTGATAAGAGCTGTAGAGTATATGTGATATGAGTGTCGTGATTTTTCACTCTTTCTGACTTCATAATGAGCTAATGATGGTCATTGTGCCTGCCGATGTGACTTCTATTTAACAACTTGCCTTGACCTTTGGCACATAAAACCTTCTCTTCTGACAGGACTCGACTCTTTGGGAAAATACCTTTATTACTTACACATGTTTTGATTCTGACATCCCTTCCTGACTCCAAGGGCCAACCGGCCACTTGTTGATTTCGACCCATTTGTTGTTCGGTACCTGACCTCACACGCTTTGACACATGGACCATGACTCAAATAAAACTGACTCTAACTGAAAAAATGACGGTACTAATAGTTCCTTAAGTCCTTATTTCCTTATATTTTGAAGGATGTCTCTGCATCCAGAGTAAAATCTTAGGAATAAGTTGTTTTCAAAGCCCAACAATTGGACCTCATATATGCTCAATTTGGGATGTTGTATGAAATTCTTCCTGACGTGTCACGGTCGAACTATGACCCTATACAAAAGCATGGGCCTCATGCTGATGGCATCATAAGATCTGCAAACGCTAAGTCTACATATTCGGTGACGAACCAGTTGAAATATTTGTCTCTAAGACAACCTATAGCAAGACAAGCTTCGGCTTCATCCTCCACTCCCACTCAGTCGGCGGATGTGAATTATGTACAGTCCTCGACTAACCCAAATGGTAACCAACAACCAGGAGGGAATAAAAGGAAAGGACTAGGTTATAATCGTAAGGGTGGGAAAAATAATAATAAAGACAAGGACAACACTAACAATGATAGATTGAATAATAATGTTGGTGAGGGAAAGAAAGAAAAACGGAAGGTGAATTTTCCTTGTATACTTTGTAAATATAATCACCTTACCCACCTATTCCCCAAAATTAAGGAAGCCTCAAGGCTCTTATTGTAGCCACCTGATGTGCTAACAAATATGTTTCTGCATAATCAACAGATGGCCTCGGGGACCTCCAACACCGGAAATGTATCGAACGGGAGTCAAAACCCCTCCACACATGAAGGTGGCCATCTATGTGTCAATATGGTCAAGTATCAAATTGATGTAGCCACTCGATCTCGTGATTACTGCAATTCACATAATATTGTAGATCCAGAGTATCATCCTCCTTCGGAAACACCCTTGCAAATCGAAAAGTTGGAACCTCTGCCTCGTATTTCGAAAGGATTAATAAAGCACTATGTCCACAATCCTAATTCCAGATCTTCCTAGAACTTTTCGATTGTCGAAGATCTGGTTCAAACCCCTTGTGCGATGTCGGCCTTGGAGGTGCTTTAGACATGTTCTTCACAGAGGAACACCTTGTTATCTACATTAGTATCTCTAGACCCATGTGACTCGAAGGTTATTAAGTTTGATGTCACATATGTTAGGCCTTGCTTACCTTACCACATGGCCTTTCAAATCCATGTGGAGGACATGAAAATTACCATGTAACACATTGTAATTGATGAAAGAGATGTGACGTGCATGATGTCCCTAACTTGTTGGAAAGCCATTGGCTTTCTGAATCTGTCCCAATCTATGACTATGATGACAACATTTGATGGGAATTCATTTCAACCCCATGGAATTATTCCCCTTTTTTCGGTCCAGTTAGGTGGGAAGACAATGGAGGTTGATGTCGAGGTGGTTGATGCACCCCTCAACTATAATTTACTACAAGGGTGTAATTGGACTTATTCCATGACAATCGTCATATCGTCCATTTTCCACACCTTATGTTTTCCTCATGAAGGGAAAATAGTGAAGATTGATCATTTGTTCTTTGCACACGCTAGTCCTAATGCATCATTTGGACCTTCATTCCTTGTGATCGACAATTATCAATAGGAAACTGAGGATGTTGGTGTCGGAATGTATTCCTCTCTGATGGGTAGATTTGATTTCATGGCACCAATTCACCACATTCATGCCATTTCCAGTGAGTCTTCGTCGTCGATGAGGTTTGTTCCTCTGTACTTCGTATTTCAATTACCCTTGGACCCTACCTTCCTCGACTATGTCGTATGAAGGTCAGTCGCACATTGGGATGGAAATTCCACTATCAGTGGAAGAAGTTGTGTATCAGTATATTATTGACACTACTGCTGACTCGGATCCTTCCTCCTCATTGAAAAATGAGGTGGATCCTATTCTAGATTTTGTATGGATCTTCAAATTATCTTGTTCGCATGATTTCCTAGATGATACTTTACCTTCAGATGAATCCATATTAGAGGCCATGTATGGTCCTGATAGGCCTTGGGACGATATGCATCATCACTCTTATTTCCTCCCAGATCTTGTTAGGATTGAACAAAATGACTTTAGATCTACCTTGAGTGAGATGGTTGGTCATGTTGTGGTTCCATTATATATGCATGGTATTTATGCTGAAGGAAATATGGTGAATATTTCTCCTACTGTCATGATCAACATCTCTTGGATTCCTGGAAAAATTGAGAATGTATGTATCAGTGTTGATTGTTCACCTAAAGAAATTCATATCTACATCGATCTCTTCAAAGAGTTTTTTGATGTATTCACTTGGTCATATGAAGATATGTTAGGGATTGACCCCATCATTTTCAAACATTAGATTAAAACCTATCTGAATGCTAAACCTGTTCGACAACATCTTAGAGATGTTAATCATAGGAAAGTCCATGATATTAAAGCAGAGATAGAGAAGATACTTAGTGTTGGCTTCATCTACCTAATTCCCTTGACTGAATGGGTGTCCAACCCGATCCTGTAAATAAAAAATAAGGAACCATCTGCGTATGTATGGATTTTCGAGACCTGAACAAGGATTGTCCTAAAGATAAATTCTCAACTCCTTTCGTTGACCAGATTCTTGATGAGTGTGCGAGAAGTGAAGTCTTTTATTTTATGGATGGATTTTCAGGGTATAATCAAATTCAATTCAAACCTGAGGATCAACATAAGATGACGTTTATTTGTCCTTGGGGTACTTTTTCATATCGTAAAATGCCTTTTGGCCTTAAAAACATCAGAGAAACCTTCCAACATGCCATGACCTTTTCTTTTTGCTATCTCAAGAATATTTTCGAAGCTTACCTAGATGATCTTTCTACTCACTCTCGCAAGAGAGTAGATCACTCTGCTCTCCTTTGATTAGTATTTGAGAGATTTTGTTACTATCGCATTCGGTTGAACTCTCACAAGTGCATTTTATGTGTTAGTTCTGGTCGTATTTTAGGATCCTTAGTGTCCGATAATGGGATCATGGTAGATCCCATGAAGTTTGAGGCAATACTTCGATTGCCTCCCACGCGCAACATTCGACAACTTCAAGGTTTACAGAGGAAGGCTAATTTATTGCATTGGTTCATAGTGAACTATGCCAATTTAACTAAGGGTTTCATGAATATTTTGAAGAAGGATACTCTGTTTATATGGGATGAGTGAGGCTAGGAATCCTTCTATGCTCTTAAGAAATATTTGGTATCGACACCTCTATTGAAGCCTCCATACTACAGTAGAGACTATTTTCTTTATATCACCGCGTCTGAAAGGATGGTTGGTATGGTTCTGGTTCATGAGGATGATGATCTCCATAAGCACATTTTCTACTATCTTAGTCAAAATCTAGTTAGTCATGAACTTAAATACTCTCACCTAGAGAAACTAGCCTTGGTCATTGTACAAGCGGTTCAAATATTACGACATTATATATTACTTTGCAAAACTACCATAGTTGAAAATATCAATCCATTTCAATAGGTCCTCACCAGGCATATCATATGGAGAAAATACAATAAGTGGATTTTTATTTTGCAATATTTTGATCTCAATATCACTTCGGTGAAGTCTAAGAAATCGCTAGTTTTTTTCGAGTTGATATTGGACTTCCCTCAACTAGATGACATTTTCCATGACGATTTGTTCACAAATGAACATATATTCCTTATCTTGTCTTTGTAACCCTGGTATGGAGACATTCTAATTTATCTTAAAACCTTGAAGCTACCCCAACATCCGTCGAGAGACGATCGACGACGTATACACCATCAGGATAAAAACTACCTTATTATCAGCGACACTGTGTATCATTAAGGAATAGATAATATTTTACATCTTTGCTTGATCCATAAGGAAGCTGAGTTTGTTCTCAATGAGTGTCGCAGTGGGGCTTGTGGTGGTCATTTATCTGGGCTTGCGATGACCCAAAACATAATGCGAGTCGGTTATTTTTGGACATCGATTTTTAAATATTGTGTTGAAGTGGTCAAGAAGTGTCACCCTTGCCAGGTGTTCGCTCGGAAAATGCACTCTCACCCAGCCCCTCTTCACCCATTCGTCACCATCAGTCCCTTCACCAAGTGGGGGGTATATTTTATGGACTATAACCTAGCTTCGACTAGGGGGCACCAGCATATTATTATGGCCATGTATTACTTTATTAAATGGGAAGAGGGCATGCCTTCTGTTAAATATGATGGTAAGACTACATCATTCTTCATATTCAACCAAATTATAACCTGGTCCAGAATCCCAAGAGATATTTTCATTGATCATGGCAGTCACTTTCAAAATGAAATAATGAAATAATTAGCATCAAAACTAGGGTTTAAGCACGATTATTATTCCCCTTACTATCCCCGGGAAAATGGACAAGTAGAGGTGGTGAATAAATATCTCAACACCATCTTGCAAAAAAATGTCAGCCAGAGAAAATCTGACTAGCATCTGATGCACTTTGGGCATATCAAACCTTGGTAAATACTTCCACTGGTTTCTCTAATTTTCAGTTAGTGCATGGTGTGGAGTCATTTCTTCCAATTGAATGTGAGATCCCTTCCCTCAAGTTGGAAATTGAGCTCCTACCTGACACATCCGATCTTGAAGAATGCCTCGTACACCTAGAGTGTCTCGATGAGCAGCATCGATATGCCTCTATGGTTATCAAATAAAATAAATGACATGTTAAGGTTTAGTATGATAGGTTTTTCTATCCTCAACAGTATGTTGAGGGTGACTTGGTTCTCTTATATGACCAAGCCAAAGAACCATTGGGGGAAAGCAAGTTCAACTCCATGTGACACGGTCCTTATATCATGCAATGTGTCTTATAGAAAGGAGCCTATGAATTGGAAGATTATGAAGGGAATATGTTGGATGAGCCTAGAAATGGGCTCTACCTTAAAAGGTATTAATCTTGATCTCTCAAATCTTGGGTGGGACCTTTTGTATACTAGTGTATCTTAGTATATATACATGTTTTCCTTTGTGTCATCATCTTTCTTATCAAGTTTTGCCTTGGTTGGAAGATGTCAACGGAGTCTTTAGTTTACTTAGGATTCACAGATGGTGTCAGTCATCATATGTGGAACATGGCTTTCGCCACTTGGTTCATTTACTCACCTGAGGACCAACTGGTGTCTTTAGGTGGCGTTCGTCTAGAGCCATCAAACAATAATGTCGTTGAGTATAACATCGTTATAGAAATATTACGCGACACTATTTCACATGGTGTTTAGACATTATAGGTTCGCGTGGACTCCCAGATAGTCGTATGTTAGTTAAAAGACAGTTACCATGTGAGAGACCCTACTATACTCCGAGGATTCCTACGGGTACGAATTTTGGAATGACACTTTGATTTTCTTACTTATAATCACATAACTAGAAGTTCTAATCATGTATCTGATGCATATGCTAATTATATTTTAGATTGGAATTTATCACATAACTAAAAAAGGAAAACACATTCATGCATGTACACATTGTAACATATATAAGTAAAGTCGAAGACCAAATTTTTTATATTTCATCCTTTTGGGCTCAAAAAATATGGTGTCATAGTACAAAATGGGGCTCACACCCTGAAAATACATATATGGCTGATATATAATAACCATGGCATCTACGTTGGAGGATATGGATGTGTATCATGATATCACACTACGGAGTTTGCGAGACACCGAAAGAGTCACACCGACGCACATGGTACACCCACCAACTACAGCTGCATCACCTTGGGCAGAGCCTCCACATGAACCATGGTATCATGTGTGTCAATCTAGACAGGTTCCCTTGCACATTCTGCAGCACTCTTTTTGCATCTCCTCCTGCATGGTCATCTCCTCGACCCCTCCGTCGATGTCTTGGGAATCCCTCTTGTCATCGTGGACCTACATATTCATAACAAAACAATTCTTAATACTTGATACCATACAAAAATATTTGTGTTTTTTATTTATATTGAAAAATACAAAAAAAATGAAATATATAAAAACATTTTTTACCAATTTCATCGTAGGTAGAACCTGGTGTAAAAGGCATGTATGGATCACCTCTATAGTCTATCTCATCATAAGGGTAGTAATCAATGGCTATGACCTATCATTTCCACCAGAAAAAGAACTCATCATTGTAGGGGTTTGGCACCCTACCACCTCCTAGTCTCATCATCACATAGGTCCACCGTGACATGGTTGGATCACGTCATCCATTTGGAGTAATCTCCACTTCAGGGCTCAATCTTGGAACCCTCTCAAAGAAAAAACTACAAATAATGGATGCAAATCCGAAATTTCTCATTTTCCCTTGTTTGCAATCTGTCAACTGGCTCTTCATGTTAGCCAGTAATGAGGTGCACCAATCATAAACACCAGGTGTTAAACACTCCACCTCATAGAACATGAGTGGCCTTGATTCCTGGTGCAACGAGGTCAACCCTGAAATCTATGTAAGTACAAGCACGATGATCTTTAACCTCAGGTTCTTGATCGCTCTGATTGGGAGTTGGCTCCCTACTTTATCTATGCCTACAACATAGTGGGTGGCAATGTAATCCTCCATAGTCATACCACCCCCATCCCCTCGAGCCTTGATATTCACTACCTCACCTCAATGAGACAATCCTGTGATGAATTATATATCGTCCACTTCAATCCTCAATGGTCTCCCATCCAGGTTGAAGGACTTTATCTCCGAATCCCAGTAGTTTACTAGCAACTGGAATAACCTAACTTGAGCCCTCATTCCCTTGAGAGCCAAAAATTTATAGAGGCCACATATTTTTAAAGCTTGTTGGGCCCTTACATCCCTTCCCATTGTTGCATATATCTCTTCATGCTCCCTCTCCCTCCATTCAATCACCATCCTACAAAGGAGAATACATTTTTGAGTTAAAACCTTTCAAAAAAATTGATCATGGACTTGTACGTGGGATGACTTGGTAACAGTCACGTATAGGGATCCATATATGCGTATAGGCTTTGCTATAAGGGGTCATATACGTGACCCGATGAACTGTCACCCACATACACCCTAGTTTCCATATTACGCCCTCTAATACTCAAAAAATGGGGCCTAAGATTGAAATTTAACCCATTGAATTTGAAGTAGAGGGGATGGGAACTTACTTGGTCTAGATCGTTGTTGATTTTGTTGATCGTAGCTCTCGCAATTGACACTTGAAGATCGTGGGGAAAGTGGCATAAAATGAACTATGTGGGTGAAAAAACTCAAATGGTATGGTAAAATGGTCTATTTTTAGTATTAGTAGAAATGTTTTACCCACTTCCTATAGTTTGTGCTAATTTTTGACCTTATGGACTAATAGTGCAATGGAAAGAATTGGTTTTTGGTGGTTTTGTCTAGTATTTTTTGTGGTTTCCTACATCGTACTTCTCGTTCATGCCTTCAGCATGTATATTCTTTCACCGGCATATAGGATAGGTTTTTAGTCCATTTTTCACTCTTGCATCATCCTATGACCATGATCCATACACCCTAGGTATGAACCCATTTATTAGCGACACGAAACCTTCCTACTGCTACTAGAAGTGTTGTTATTAAGTGGTAGAGTCTTACCAAACATGGGTGCCCTAGTTAGAACCTTTGTGCCATTTGGTGTCCATGCAGAAATAATTTCATAGGACCGAGAGTTTCTTATAGTTCCAATATGACTTTGCATTCGAACCCCATATTCTTACTCACAAGCATTCTGACCATTACCTATGGAACTCCCCCCCAAGTCTTGGTTAAGCTCTTTTCCGACTCTCTAAAAATGAAATGATTGTTGAGTGAACTTGTCTCTTTCACACTCGTTAAATGGATTTGAAAGGATGTCTATTTGGTGTAAGTTTAACCCTTTTTCGAACCAAGTAGACTACTTTCGAAAAATGAATACTCTAGTCACCATTGGCTAGAAGAGTTTTCCTAGGTAATATTTTATACTTTTTTGGGCCTAGGGGACTAAATCTATGAAAAAGGACATTCTTTGGAGTTAAGTTTTAATCGCATTCCATCATCCTACTTGCAGTATTGATCCTATTTCCAATTCTCGCTTCCTCATTATGAGCCTCTTACCTCAACAATTTTCTTCACTAGCCAAGTAGAGCCTTTTATATATCCTTTGCAGCTTGACACCTTATACCCTAAGAGGAAACATCCCCCCGAATGTCCATGCCCTGCATGCACTTCCTTGCATTGAGCATAGGTATGTTCCACTGTTTGGAGCTAGTTTCTTACTCACGACACTCGTTTCCTCTCATGTATCATAGCATTTCTTTTCCTATGAAAAAACAAAAAACTACGAGAAGGAAAAGAATATTATCTTGTATCGACAACAGTCATATCACCTTTGAACATAGCACAAACTTTTGATTCCACTGTCATCCAAATTTTGGGTTTAGCATGACCTTAGGAAGATGAGATGATTACTTAGAGTTTACTCCTCTAACTGGTTATTCTTCCAGTCCCTATAGAGAGCTTGTTGATGTCTCCTGCATCATGATTTTTTATCATCAATTCTATGTTGCATGAGTTTTCCATATGTCTCATGCTCTTGTTGAAAGGAAGTCCATAAGCCTATGTCATCCACTTCTTAGAAATCTTGACTTTGCATGTTGGCCATACCCTCAGTGTATCTCAGAGTCACATGAATTTTTAGTCCTACCATGCACCCTGGTCCTAATTTCATTATGGGTAGGTAACCTTGAACCCAAGAGTTGGCATCTCCTCATTGGTCATTGATTGGGGGGTTTCCCTTGTGTTCGACATTAAGAAATATATTCACACATTGGGATGTGTGTAGTGTCTTGGATTTCATTATCCTTATTGGTGGTTTCCTCACATTTTTCGGTGGTATTTCATATCGGTTATTATTCAAAGGGTCTTTTTAGTGCACTACTTGCATCTGGTGCATGCGAGAGATGCACAGGATCATTGGTTCATGAACATCCTATTCATCCGATCTCCTCTTAATCATCAAGCTATTTCATTGTACCTTGTGCTGAATGATGAGAGATTCCCTAATGCTCTCCTTTCAGTGGGTCTCCTTTAATTGAATTCAGCTCATCTATTCTAGAAATGAGACCTAGAGTCCTATGAGTACCTATAGGCTTGCAGTCTCAGTGGCAGGTTCTCCTGCCATCGATAGTTGGGAATACATCATTGTCTCATGATCAATGGATTCTTCAAGTGTTCGACCTCAACACCCTTATTCACACTTGTATAATGTACTCGGTGCCTTGATACCTACATTCATTATCAGTAGGTTGTCTCTCATTTGTTAACGGTATAATTTAATGACCAGTAATCAAATGAAGTCTCATCGTGTTTGACCTCAACTCCTCTATTCACATGATGTATACTTGCACCTTTGGCAGATAGTGTAGAATACCTCTAGCTTACAGTAGCAACATTCCTAATCTATTGACATCTTTCATTGGACCAATACCTATATGACTTCAGTGATAATGGGAGATCAGATTGTACTCCATTGTATAAAGATATCTTCATATTGATTTGAGACTAGATTCCACTGTGCCTTCTTCATGAATATGATAGCCTATGGTGTATGTCTGCTTTGTATTTCCTATTCATGGCCATGAATAGTTGTTTGATATATTTCCACACGGATATGTAGTGTAATTCATATTGGCAACCATGTGTAAAAAATCATTATGGATTGTAATGTTCTCATGATTAACTAGTACTTTTAGTTGAGTCTCCATTACTCCACTTCTGGAAATTATAATGTATTTCAGCCATCACAGATACTCCTCTGACCTCACACATTAGGGGGAATCTGTTACAGAAAAGTTTTCCTTACCCCACGCAACTTGCTTGGATGGAATTTACATTTCCCTATGCAAACTTGAAGTCCCATTGTGTACCTTCCAAAGACAAAAAAATAATATTTTTCCACATATATGCACCCTATCAGTTATACAACAAGCGTATACGTAGGTTTCTCCACTACATCCTGCATACATCGGGTTTGGTGCTCAAATTTAAAAATTATGTCGAGTTTCCATACCATGTAACAAGATCCATGATCCTTGACCTTCCATATACTAGAAACACTCTGACTTGTCCCTTCAGTTCCATTTGAAGGCTATAAATTGAGCCATATCCAATCCTTGAGGAGATTGAACGATTCAAATTTGAGAGCAAAGACACTCTAGAGAAATTTCACTTCATATCAAGTATGCATCACTTTGTCCTTGAGAGTCTGAACTCCTTGTTCAACCCCCAAGATCTTCCTTTTTTGTGATGGAGAACCTCATTGACTCCTTTATATGAGCTTGCCTTTGGTGGAGGATTGAAGTGGTGGAGGCCCAACTGGAGGGACTTAGTTTCTCAGTTCTGATATGTGTCATTACAAAAGTTTTTCACCTATGTACTTCTGTTGATTATTTTAATAGAAATATTATTTTCTCGTCCAATTAGTATCTTACAAATATTTGAATTATTATTCCATGGGCGTATTTTTCATGTATGGTAATGGATTATGCTAATCTATATGCTAACATTATATATTATCACGATATTCTTGTGTATCTTGGTTATTGAGGACAAGTTGTATGTTTAAATCTTTGAGTTGCGTGCTCAATGGTGGTCTTCATCGAACGTCCAAACAAGGTAGGCTCTTGGCCTTGTCTTGTTAGCATTTCATTTATATAGAATATTTGGGATTAGAGTTGATTTTTGCATGTCATTCCATCTATTGTGGTTTACCCCATGCCATAGAGATATTTTCCTCATAACACATGCTAATGAATCACTATTGCAATCTATCATTAAGAAGTTTCATTGCCAAATATAGATTGGTTTTTTTAGCTTGTTAAACCTTTAGTATCTCTCTTTCGATAAAATTTAACATTTGCAACTTCATTAACTCTCATATTACCCAAAACTTAAGTCTTATCTTTCAATCAAATAAACATAAACATTCTCCTTTGGGTGGCTTGGAAATGGGTGGGAAATCATTTTCGCATGCAAATAATCTTCATCGACATAATATCCTCTACATTTTTCTACAACAATAAGATTATTTGTTTCGAGAAGTGGGCATGGTGAAAAAAATGAGGTATGTTTATAGCTTTAAAATTCATCATCTTGTTCAACAGAAAACTTCCTTTTATTCCTTGGTTTCATTGATACTTTTGAATGTAAGAGGTAATCAACATGTTGCACAACAAAGAGAAGAAGCACCACAATCAACTACAAATCCAACCCTTACTCCATCCCTACAAATTTTGAAGATTTATAGTGCAGGTGGGCTCTCCTCCCATCCTCGTATGATTTTTCCATTCTTAATGGGAAATTTTATCTAAAGGGTGAATTTAAAGTATAAAGGTTGTAATATTTCTTCCTCCCTATGATTATGAATGTATATCTGCATTTACTTTGTTGGGGGGGGATGATTGAGATGTCAACTTGACTATGCCATTTTTTCGTGTAAGGGATTTGAATCCAAATATATTCCTTAGAAAAAGAATGAATCACAATGACACCTTAACATGAAGGATTAATGAATCATCAAGCACAAGGGGATCAATAATGACCATACCCCCTTCTGTCCAAAGCATTTCCCTCAACTATGTTTTTCAACTAAGTGATTTTCTAGTAATATGGTTTGACTTATTTTGATTGATATTTCCTTGTTTGTGAGATAATCTAGTACTTGATTGGTTTAACTCTTAATGTGTCCAAACTTGCAAAATTTAAAGCAACATTTTCCCTACCTAATCCAATAATCTTGGTTAGACATTTACCATTGATATTTTTAATTTTTTTTAAAGATGATCTATGAAAACTTTCGGTTCACCTTCAGAAGTGATTTTCTCCACATTAGTGATTTAGTGATACCCATTGGTGGGGATTTTGCTTATCCTTAGTCATTTTTCCTCTTTCCTAAGTTGTGGAATTACAAAAATGTTCCCTTATTGATTCTTAAAGACCCCATAAACCCCAACCAAACCTAGATTTCCCTTCAAGGTACCATTAAAGCTAACTTTTATTCACCCTCCAATGGGGAACTCCAAACTTGCCAACTATTGTTATTTCTAAATCTAATTCCTACCTTATTTAGATTTATAAGTGTGATGCACCTTTTTTTTTTTTATATCAAAGTTGCCCCTTATTTTTTATGCCCTTGGCTCTTTATTTCAGTTATTATTAGCTTTTTATTTCAATTACCTCTAAGTTGCAATAATAATGAAATTTTGAACATATGCACACTCTGGAATTGATGCCCCTTATTTTTTATGCCCTTGGCTCTTTATTTCAGTTATTATTAGCTTTTTATTTCAATTACCTCTAAGTTGCAATAATAATGAAATTTTGAACATATGCACACTCTGGAATTGAAGCCAATTTGTAACATTTCCTATAAATCAAATAACCAAATTGGTAATTGGGTTTTTTTTTAATGTTATATTCTAAGTATTTTAAAAAGAGAAAAAGAGCTAATGATATCTATTAGTTACAATGAAATTATATCATAGTAAATTAGCCTTAGGTGTCTATAAACCTTTGAAAATAAACTCTCATGATATTAAATATGCTTATGAACCTCCTTTCGAGGTTTTCACATCAATAAATATTAATAAATATTGATATGAATAATATAAAACAAGTGTTACCATATAGTAAAGGAGAATCTAACAATGGTTGGTTGGTAAATGAAGGAACACAATTCTCTTACAATGCATTGCCCAAAGTAAAGGTATTTTGAACTCCACCATTTAAAATAGATTTAACTTGATTACCATCCTCACCCACCTCAAAAATTTGAAAAAAATAGGGTGAAGGAATACAAACAACCAAATACTCACTTTTGTTGTTTCCCCATGATAACTCTAGTCCCTTATTTACCAAACTATCAATAATAAAATTCTTAGTCATTGGAATGTGGAAAATAGTTAATTGAAAAATATAATATAGGGATAATAGGTCACAAAGGCATGAGTAGACACTAATGGGTATGACTCTTACCATAACCCAACCAATGTAAACTTGTTTAAGTTTTTGAACAATTACCTGAGAGTCCCTCATAATTACAAGTTTACATGATGCCTATGGTAACCCCTAAGTAGACCAAAATATTGATAAAATTATTTGTAACAATATCAATTCTACAAAATTAAACAAGAAATTAGAAATTACCTATCTCACTGCATCACACAAGACACCAAAAAATATAGGTTGAGCCAAGAATACCTTTGGTTGCACCATCAAAGGATTTTTAGTCATTGAAATGTGGAAAATCCATAATTGAAAAATACAAGATAGGGATAAAAGGTCACAAAGGCATGAGTAGACACTAATGAGTATAATTATCACTATTGTAGCGTAAATGAACCCTACATAAGTTACCTCCCTTATGCTCTTCCTAGACCTAAGACATAAGAAAAATGTAAACGACAGATTTTCCTAGATCTAATTCATACAAAAAAAATGATCTACGAGTTGAGGGAATGGAAGGCTTACCTGGTGATATGACAGTTATTCCTGCACGCTCTTTAGCTGCTAGCTTCCTTGAATATTCCCTTTTCTCTTACCAGCTTATATATGCACACATAGAAACACAAAAACCTTTCATAAGATCAAACTAATCATGTATCAGCTAGTGATAGATATAATAATGTATCATAACACATGAAAACATTAATTCTCCACAAGGAAATATAAAAATTGCATAAACATCCAAGTATAGGGAAACATCTTGTACATATTCTATTAATGGAAAAATGGTTTACAACTTACAATCAAGGAAGTTGATGCAGTCCTTTCCCAAGTTCCTCGCCCAAGCTCTGTAATCAAACTACCATAATAAGTTTGTGTTCTCCTTTCTCCTCCCCCTTTTCCCATGAGAGACCCCCATTATTTATAGGATAGTAGAGATAATATCAAAGGGTAGTTTGGATAATATCTCCATGCCCAAGATGAAAATCTTCTCGAGGTCGAACCATGAAGAATCTAGGGGTTTAATCTCATCTCACGAAACCAATATTAAATAGAGAGTAACATACCCAGTCGCACCCTACATTCTTGCAGGGTACGACCGGTCGCCCTTTGCAAGAGGACAGGGGGTGACCAACACTTTTTTTTCATAGGATGTAAAAGGAAAACCACTGACTAGGAAAAAAGGTACTCCAAAATCAGGGGAAAAGTGGTATAATTCAGTGGTTCAAACTGTTAACTCATAGATGATGCCCATCAAGTGATCAAGTGGTAAATAATTCTATAATAGATTCCCCCTAAAGTGTGAGGTTAGAAGAAGTTTCTAATGTTTGAAATACTTTACAAACAAAATCACAAAGCTTTGGGTGAAGGAATCTAGGAAGAAACCATGATCAATCCTGCATAATAAGAACATCCCTGAGGTGGGCATACCCATGCTCAATAACAAAAACTAAGCATAGACTCCAAAGAATACATTGTGGATCCATGCATGATGCAAGTAACTAGATAATGGCCATGAAAAAATACACTGTGGATCCAAGTCACAAGTGAAGGCATAGCCACAACCAAATACAAAATTGGATATATGTCACAGTATACAAATCATTGAGAGGACTTGATGCTTGAGTGATCTCTAAAGTACTCATGAATAACTCCATCATAGCTTGGGAGGGAATATGATCAAGGAATGAATGGTCCCAACTCAAGGTCTTCGTCTCAAATCCCAAAGGTATGAATCTACAACATGGGAATCAGTGAATTGAGGTCAATCATGGTAGAAATTGTTTGATTATCGGTCATTGATGTACACCATTACCATACACGAGGGAATCCACCAATGATGAAGATGAACCCCGAGATACCTAGTAAAATATAACAAGTATGAATAGATGATTTGAAGTCAAACACTTGTATATTCATTCAACATGATCCAATGATGTAAACCCATTGTTTAAACTCAAGGAATCATACCACTGATGTCTGTAAGTCCCAGGGTACTAACTATTTTCTAGATTTCAAACCTGGATAATGATATGGAGTCGACAGGATGAAATCCGTTGAAGGAGGGCCTTGATGTATCCACCATCAATCGACATGAAACATGTAAAGGTAGATGGTGTGAAGAGCGTAATAGTATAGCACAATTGAATTAGGGATGGATAGGATGAACGGGCTAAAGGATTGAAATTGGTTGACACGGGCTAACTTCCCTTGAACAAAACAACATGGAAAATGACTTGAATTGGAAGAATTGACTCATTAATGACCAAAACACTCACCATGGATGAATGGAAGAGTAACCAATCGACATATTTTGAGAACTCGTGGATATGGTGATGATTGAGAGACAATGGATAACCCAATTGTTGTACATGGATACAAAATAGGTGCATTGTTCAAGGGAAACTCGATGGATGACTACCATTTGTGAAGATGACTAGATAGAAAAAACTCCCCACTCTTTTTTCTTCTTTCATGTTTAAACAAGTGTGAAAGAAAATAAAGTATGCTCGATATTCTCACCCATGGATTTAATTCTAGAGCCCAGGGAAGAGAATGGTGTTTGACAATCTTTTCAATATTTAAGGAGTCTATAAATATCCAAAAGAAAACTCCATATACAATCTCAAGGATTTAACAAGCCCAAGAAAGTAAATACTCATTTTTCATTTCATGTTTAGAGAGTCTGAAAATATGAATAAGACTCCAAGGGTATCCTTTTTCATAAATTTAGTCTCCCAAGCCCGAAAAAGGATGAAAGAATACAAGGGAGAATTCTTCTAGCCAAGGTTGACTAGAGTATTATTTTTTCGTAATTAGTCCATGCAGTCTGAAAATGGTTAAACCTACACTGAATGGATTCCCTTTAAAATCCTTTTAACAAGTGTGGAAAGAAACAAGATCACTCGGCAATCTTTTCATGTTTAGAGAGTCTGAAAAGAGCTTAAAGGAGACTCCAAAGAGTTCCTTTTTTGTATAGTGTTTACGGTCTCAAAAAATGCATAAAATTGTACTTAGTAAATTATTCTCATGTATTTATGAGAACGAGAAAGAACAAAGTCTAAGCTCATGGTTATCTATTTCATTTTTTAATGAGCTTGCAATAGAGAATGGAAATATGCTTGGAGCGTCTACTTGATTTTTAAACGATATTGAAACATAGAATGAACTATGCTTGGTATTGGTTTCATTTTTACACAATATTGAAATAGAGACTGAAATTGTGCTCAGGGTTGGTTTCATTTTTACACGAGCTTGAAACTAGAAAATAAACTATGCTCAGGGTAGGTTTCATTTTTACAGAAGCTTGAAACAGAGAAAAACTATCCTTGGTATTTGTTTCATTTTTATGTGAGCTTGAAACCGAGAATGAAACTGTTCTCAGGTGATACCCATTAGTGGGTTTTCTTCCCAACATGATGTTTAGAGATTGGTACTTTTCCCCCAGAATGATAGGTATAATCTAGTGGCTTCACTCCAACATGATGTCCATAGGCTGGAGACATGCCCCCCAAGCTTCATTTCATCTGCAGACTCTTCTTTTGTACCCAATTATACTCCTAGTTCCTAATAGGAATAGGTTCACCATAGAGGGATGAAGGAAGAGGATCAATTGACATAGGCAGAGGAAATGAAGGTTCGAGTACTATATCTAGTAGAAGACTCGACTCAATTCAAGGGGGGTCTGTTTCATTTTTTTAACGAGATTGACACTCTTTTTTTAGTGAGATTGACATAGAAAGGGAACTATGCTCATTAACCTTGACCATGGCTTCCAATATTTCTTCATCAAATGGAAGAATAACGCTCTATAAGGAATAAATATCAATAAACTCACTCTGATCAACAGGGGGGAGAATAGTGTTGGTTGTGGAGCCTGATTATCTTTCTAATTCAGAGGTATTTTACTTTCAGCCATGTTTATACCTCATGAAGTATTTACACCCCATAATTATGTACACTCTTCCATGAGGGGGAGTGCAGAGGGGGGGTACCCCCTCTACGGGGTACGAGGGGGCTATTCCCCCGGACTGGGGGGTCTAGGGGAAAGCGGGGGTTTGGGGGCGAAGCCCTCGAAGGAAAAATTGCCTTGTAAAAGTATATTGTAATTTCATTGTAAATCTGGACCATTCATTATAAGGTCGCAGATCTAACAATAGAAATTATGTTAGATTTTTTTTCCCTAGAAGGCAACCCTCTTTTATGAGGGAAATTTATTGCAGCTATGTATGATGGTGATTATTGTATTCTGAGAGCAAAGACTGTGCGATAAAGAAGAGGAATTTACAACGGGTTTTGTTGTAGGTTGTATCCCTTCATTTGTTGGATAATAATAAAGGAAGGACCTGGCAATTTCTATAGTAGATGTAGCCCACACTGGGTGAACCACGTAAATATGTGTCTCTCTTGTATTGTGTATCTTCTGTGTTTTGTTTTCACATTTGTTTTATTTTATTTTTTCGTGGTCCTATTTTTCTAACAAATGGTATCAGAGAGAAAGGTAACTCGTAGGAAAAGAGGGTTCCTGGTTCAAGTGGGAGCAATGTCGGAAGATGGAAAGTTTAGGGTTGATAAATTTAACAGCAAAAACTACCAGTTATGGAAGATGCATATGTAAGATTATTTATATCAAAAGGATCTATTCCTACCATTGAGCGGAGTAGCAAAGAAGATGATGGCCATGAAGGATGAAGAATGGGAGATTCTTGATAGAAAGGCTCTAGGAACGATATGACTGAGCTTGGCAGCGTCGGTGGCTTTTAATATTTCGAAAGAAAAGACAACGAAGGATCTGATGGACGCGTTGGCTAAACTATATGAAAAACCCTCGGCGTCCAAAAGGTATTTCTAATGAAGAGATTATTTAATATGAAGATGTCAGAAGGTGTGTCTATTGTAGATCATTTGAATGAATTTAATACGGTTACTAATCAACTAAGTTCTGTAAAATTGAACTTTGATGATGAGGTTAGGGCTCTTCTAATCTTGTGCTCATTGCCAGAAACATGGAACGGCTTGGTCATGGCTGTAATTAACTCTGTCTCTAGTTCAAATACTTTAAAATTTGATGATGTTGTTGGTGTTATCCTTAGTGAGGAAATGTGACGGAAAAGCACAAGCGAGACATCAGTTAATGTGTTGAACATGGAGAACAAGGGAAGACAAAAGGATAGAGGAAAGGGCTCAGGGAACCACGGGAATTCTAGGAAGGGTGGATCCAAATCCAGACTTGGAAAGACAAAGTGTTGGAATTTTGGGAAGAAAGGACATCTGAAGAAAGATTGCAGAGCTCCAAAGAAACAAAGAGATGGACAACAGGAGAGAAATCAGGAAGCAAATGTAACAGGTGATGTGTTACAAGATGCTTTGATTCTTTCTGTAGATAATATTTATGAGTCTTGGGTAGTAGATTCGGGGGATTCATTTCATTCCACACCCCATAGGAAACATTTTCTAGATTATGTTCAAGGTTATTTTGGACAGGTTCATTTGGGTGATGATGCACCATGCAAAATTGTTGGAATGGGAAAGGTAAAAATAAAGCAACGCAATGGAAACCAATTGTTGTTGAAAGAGGTAAGACATGTGCCAGATTTAAGGAAAAATCTAATTTCAACAGGGCAGTTGGCAAGTGAAGGTTGTATATCCATATTTACAGATAAGACGTGGAAGGTCATCAAAGGATCATTGGTGATAGGAAAAGGAGAGAAGGTAGGTACATTGTATTTATGTA
>ML786941.1:500977-541132 GCA_009831015.1 Picea engelmannii
AAAATGACTTCAATTAGGACTATTTTAAGTCTTGTGGCAGTAGAATATTTTCATCTTGAACAGTTAGATGTAAAAACAGCTTTTCTCCATGGGGATTTGGAGGAAGAGATTTATATGCAGCAGCCACAGGGGTATGAGGTCAAGGGGAAGGAGAATTTGGTATGGAGGTTGAAGAAGAGCTTGTATGGCCTAAATCAAGCTCCAAGGCAGTGGTATTTGAAGTTTGACAGGTTTATGACAGAACAGGGTTATAGTAGATGTCATTCTGATCACTGTGTTTATTTTAAAAGGCAGAAAATGGAAGCTATATTATCTTGCTATTGTATGTAGATGACATGCTTGTTGCAGGGTCTAATATGCAGGATATAAATATGCTCAAGAATAAATTAGCCAATTCATTTGAGATGAAGGATTTGGGTGTTGCAAAGAAAATCCTTGGTATGAGAATAACAAGAGACAGGAAAAATAAAAAACTGACATTGTCTCAGGGTGAATACATAGAGAAGGTGTTGGAGAGGTTTAGAATGCAGAATGAAAAAAAAGTTAGTACACCTTTGGCCAACCATTTCAAATTAACTAAGGAAATCTGTCCCAAGACAAAGGAGGAGATAGAATACATGTCCAAGGTCCCATATTCATCAGCAGTTGGCAGCTTGATGTATGTAATGGTTTGCATAAGACCAGATATTGCACATGCAGTGGGAGTTGTGAGCAGGTATATGAACAATCCAAGTAAAGAACATTGGGAGGCAGTAAAGTGTATTCTCAGGTATTTGAGAGGTACTGCTACTCATGCATTATGTTTTGGAGGTTCAGACACTTTTCTACAGGGATATGTTGATTCAAATATGGAAGGTGATAAAGACAGCAGGAGGAGCACCATAGGGTATGTTTTTACTATAGGTGGAACAACAGTAAGTTGGATTTCGAAACTGAAAAAGGTTGTTTCACTTTCAACAACAAAGTCAAAGTATGTTGCTTCTACAGAGGCTAGTAAAGATATGATTCGGTTACAAAGGTTTATGGAGGAATTGGGAAAGAAGCAAGAGAATAGCAGGTTGTATTGTGACAGTGAGAGTGAAATTCATCTTGTAAAGAACTCAACCTTCCATTCGAAGACTAAGAATATACAGTTTAGGTACCACTTCATACGATCTGCCTTGGAATATGGACATTTGAAGTTGGAAAAGAGACACACTAGCCAGAATCTTGCAGACATGTTAACAAAGGGAATAACGAGGGAGAAACTTAGTTCCTGCTCAGTTTCAGTTGGTCTTAAAGAATGAAGATGAAGATGAGAGATTTGCCAGGTCCAAGAAGGTTTAGAGTCTAGCATATACAGCAGCGGTGGAGTTGTTGAGATCAGTCTCCACGTGGGAGATTGTTGGTTGTGGAGCCTGATTATCTTCCTGATTCAGAGGTATTTTACTTTCAGTCGTGTTTATACCCCATGAATTATTTGCACCCCATAAGTATGTACACTCTTCCACGCAGGGGAGTGCAGAGGGGGGGTACCCCCTCTGTAGAGTCCAAGGGGGTTATCCCCTCGGCTAGGGGGTCTGGGGGCAACCGGGGGTTATGGGGCGAAGCCCCCAAAGGAAAAATTGCCTTGTAAAAATATATTGTAATTTCATTGTAAATCTAGACCGTTCATTATAAGGTCGCATATCTAACGGTAGAAATTATGTTAGGGTTTTTTGCCCTAGAAGGCAACCCACTTTTATGAGGGAAATGTATTGCGGCTATGTATGATGGCGAGTATTGTATTCTGAGAGAGGAGGTCGTGAGAGAAAGAAGAGGAAGTTACAATGTGTTTTGTTGTAGATTGTATCCCTTCATTTGTTGGATAATAATAAAGGAAGGACCTGGCAATTTCTCTGGTGGAAGTAGCCCACACTAGGTGAACCACGTAAATCTGTGTCTCTCTTGTATTGTGTATCTTCTGTGTTTTGTTTCCACATTTGTTTTATTTTATTGCTCCGCGGTCCTGTTTTTCCAACAAATAGA
The DNA here is from genome assembly GCA_009831015.1 of Picea engelmannii. NCBI lineage: Eukaryota > Viridiplantae > Streptophyta > Pinopsida > Pinales > Pinaceae > Picea > Picea engelmannii. Next base: position 502,985 of record ML786941.1, read on the forward strand.
ATCCAATGTCCCTGGCGAGGGAGTTACCATGTCAATTGTCGGAACTAAATCCAAATAATATGAGCATACAGTGAGAGGCTCCTTCTCATTATCAATTGAAGGCATAGGACATGATGCCACATAATGAACTTGTGGAGGGGGGGACACCTCTTCCATATAAGTAACAATCAAGGAGGTCAGATGGTTAGAAGTCAACGAATGATCAGGACTAACAAATGAAATTTGGTCAAGAGTCACAATGTTTCCATTATGAGGGAAATGCATCACTTGAAAGAGTGTGGAAATGAAATCTTTCATAGAATAGACATAGTCCCGCCCAAAAAGAAATTAAAATCCAAGGGACCTTGAATTACCATAACATCAATATAGACATTTTTCCCTCTTAAGGTAATGGGAAGTTGAGGAAGGATCCCTAAAGGTTGATTGGTTCTTCTATTAAATGCTATCATATGATGGGTGATTGGTACAAGCTGAGGGGAATCAATATATTGCCAAGCGGTTGAGGATAAAATGTTGATAGAAGCACCTTCATTTATAATAGTATGATATATGTTCTTATCGCAAGTCTGCACAATGATTTTAAAAGGAAGGTAGGAAGGAATACAAGGATTCATTAGTCTATTCTAATCAAAGGAAATTACTTTAGTACTTGGAGGGGGTTCCAGTGAAATGGGTGAAATGCCCCCTTGTCTAGAGGAATCTATAGTGACAAGGAGAACCTAAGCAGTATTGACTTCACTCTCCAAGAAAAGAGTGGTATCGACCGATGATGGAATCAGATCGACCAATTCATCAACCAATGATGGGTCAGTAGGGGACTCATGGGAAGCAGTTGGAGGTTGTTGTTGGGAAACAACAAGGTCTTCCAACAATTCGGAGGCTTCATCCATATGAGGGAAAAGGTAAGTGCGGTGCATTTCCTTTCATAACCAACAAGGAATCTTGGCCTTACCCTTTTTCCCCCTAATCATATGATCACTAGTTGATGGGTTGTCATCAACGTGATGTCTAGAGGCTAGAGACATGGGTTGTTGGGAACCCATAGACCACACTTCTAAGACCTTGGGAAGACTAGGGAAATCTCTAAGAAGGTTTTCAACCTTACAAATCCTGCAAGGGAATTTGGTCTTACAACCTGTGTTGGTAGTTTTTCCAACATAATCAACACTCCGAACATGATGAATAGTGGTTGGTTGATTGCTCCCTTGCTTATATTTATTCTTCTTCTTCTTATCCTCCTGGTTACTAACATCAAGGATTTCACCAGGCAAAGAAGAATAAAGGGAAGAAGATGAAATGAGCAAAGAAGGAAAAGGGTTAACATGAGGTTGATGTTCTTGGGGTGGAGAGATTTCATTCAAAGCACCAAGAGCATTTGGGATCACTGGAGTGGAAAAAAACCATACCAGTAACCCTATGGTGAATCCAGGAAGACTCAATGTAGAAATATAGGGAGGACCAACGTTTCCAAAACAAGGAATAACAAAAGGTTCCCCATGAAAAGGGGTTCCTTGGTCAACAGTCCCAGGAATGTTTTCCATAAACACAGACTCAACCTAAGGTCTGCTAAATCAAATATCACACACTACCAAAGTCCCTATAAGATAAGATCGAGCAAACAATTCCTTTGTAACAGGGAAAAAAGGAAGTAAGGATCTTCCAGAGACGGGAGATGAGGCCGTTAAGGAAGATATGAGAAATAATTACCCACAACTACTCTGTAATGGAAATCCAGTGGTGAAAGTACAAGACGTGACCAAGTACCCTCCTAATGAGCCAAAATCATGTGTTTCACCTCTATCTCAGGTACTGACAATACCATCACTGTAATCACCTGGGAAGGTAACCTAGGAAAAGAAACTAGGGATACCACTCCATGCTTGGTGGTTGGGCAGAATGGTCATGGAAGAGGGCTTCTACAAATGGGTAGGGAACGTAAGAAAAATTTCTTAGAACTGAAGCAACTCAGATAGTGGTGTCACCCTAAGGATTTTCCACTACTAATATTTCCCCTTTGACTCGCATAATTCCATCAAGAGAGAGTGTTGGGTACTAGTCCAAGCACTCTTCTCAACTTCTCCTACCGCTTGACTCATGTGTTAGAGAATATTTCCCAACAAACACTTCATGTTTCTAATGTATTTTTTCTCATTAGTGTTCCTAGTTTGTTTCAGTGGCCTTGGAGAATTTACTCTCCACCCTACAAACTATACTTGTGATCGTTTTCTAATAAAGAAAAATTCTAGTTGATTTTAGATTAAGTACCTTGTTCCTTTTATGGTTGTTGTTACTCAAAAGGGGAAAATGGAAGTGAAACTTATGATGTGATCACTCTGAATCCAAGAATACTTCAAAATAAAAAATGAATGGAATGCAATCTTTAGTTTCAATGAATAATATATATAGAAAGGAGAAAGATGTTTCAAGCACAGAAACAAGTGTAACATTCAATGCAAGAAACATGAACTTCTCTTTGAATGAAAAATGTGTTTGGTATATGAGTCAAAGATACTTTAGGATACATGATTCCTAGCTCCCACATCCATGGGGGGGAATTTTTTTTTTTAATTCAATTTATGTTTCTTTAAAATGAAAGCTCAAACATGCTCCACCCACTAACCAAAATGTAATTTTTTTTGGTTTTCCGATTCTTTCAAATGTAATGAAATTTTTTTCATGAAAATTATTTTGTTTTCTTTATTTCAAATGAAATGAAAAGAACTAAATGCAAATTCAAAGGATCGCAAAAAAAAATAATGCAAACCAAAAAATGCAACTGTTGTAGGGTAAATGAACCCTACAGGAGTTACCTCCCTTAGACTCTTCCTAGACCTAATATAGAATAGAGATGTAAACGATAGATTTTCCTAGATATAATTCATACACGAAAATGATCTACAAGTTGATGGAATGTAAGGCTTACCCAGTGATCCGACAATTTTCCCTACATGCTCCTTAGATGCTAGCTTCCATGAAGATTCTCTTCACTCTTACCATCTTAGATCTGCACACATAGAGACACAATATCCTTTCACAAGATCAAGCTAATCATGTATCAATTAGTGATAGATATAATAATGTATCATAACAAATGAAAACATTAATTCTCCACAAGGAAATATAACAATCACATACACATCCAAGTAGAGGAAAACATCATTACATATTCTATTAATGTACAAATGGTTTTAACTTACAATCAAGGAAGTTGTTGCAGTCCTTTCCCAAGTTCCTTGCCTAAGATCTGTAATAAAAGTGCTATAATAAGTTTTTCTCCTTTCTCCTCCCCCTTTTCCCATGAGAGACCCCCATTATTTATAGGAAAGTAGAGATAAGATCAAAGGGTAGTTTGGATAAGATATCCATGCCCAAGATGAAAAAATTCTCAAGGTCGAACCACGAAGAATCTGGGGGTTTAATATCATCTCAAGAAATCAATCCTAAATAGGGATTAATAGACCTGTTCACGTCCTGCATTCTTGCAGGGTGCGACTGGTCACCCTTTGCAAGAGGACAAGGAGTGACCAACACTTTCTAGTCATGGGTTGTAAAAGGGAAACCAACAACCAAGAAAAAATGTACTACAAACTCATGAGAAAAGTGGTATAATTTAGTGGTTCAAACTTCTAACCCCTAGATGATGTCCATAAAGTGATCAGGTGGAAAATAATTGTATAACACTCACCATAACCCAGCCCATGCTAATATTGTTGTAGTTTTTGAATAATTACCTAAGAGTCTCTTACAACTACCAAGCATCAAATATGAAGTTTATATGATTCCTATGGTAACCCTTGAGTAAAATAAATTATTGATAAAATTATTGGTAACAATACCAATTCTACAAAATTACACAAGAAATAAGAATTTTCTATCCCATTGCATCACACAAGACACCGTAAAATCTAGGTTGAGCCAAGAATACCTTTGGTTGCACCATCAAAGAAGAATTTGTTATGGCCCCAATGATGAAACAATAAAAAAGCATCCCTAATAGGAATAGTCCTTTAATCAACAACTTAAAATCAATTGCAACAAGACCCTGAAACTTTAAAATGCCCTAAGATTGAGAAATTCCTTGTGAATTCTCTTTCTTCAAAGAGAGAGAAAACATGGTTTTCTTAAAATTTCTTTGAATTTTTGTTGTAACCAAGACACAACAATAGTTTTCTCCTCAAATGTATAATTATTACGCTCCAACCATATGTTCTATGTACTAAATCCTGTATTTATGTTCCAAAAATGAAACCCAATCTATGAACTAAATATCTAATGATGTTAATTGCATTGGAAAGTGAAAGGTTCTCATTGATTGAATGTTATTTAGTGTTCTTGTAAAAACCCCAAGCCCAAATATACAAATAAAAAGAACAGGAAAGTAAGAGGTGACTAATTGTATCTAACTCTATTATGAAATGGATCACTATATAAGTTGTCATCTATTGTGGTACTTTATAGTTGGAAACATTGGAGCCAATAGCTTCTAAGGCCCATTTTAGGGGCATATCCTATTTTGGTGTTTTCGGTCTTGGTACTTCTGAAGTCCATTTTAGGAATTAAATGGTTATTTTGGGGGTCAAAACTTTGTAGACATAATATTCAATATCTCAATGTTGTTGTACACATTGATAGATTTAATGACGCAAAGATCATCCTTGTTGGAGTTCATATGAGGAATTGATGTCTCCCACTAGTATAAATTGCTATTAATCACCATGGTATCAATCATTGGATGCCACATCAGCTCTCATTTTTCACTCATCTAGACTTTCAAGAATATTCTATAGGGTTCAAAACCCTATCCCTAATGAAGAGTTCAGGCATGTAAAAACCCTAACCCTAACCCTAGATGACTATTAGAACATGTTAAATATTGATCTGTTAGGAAAGGAAGGGGTTATGTTCTTATTGAATCAATTATTGTTCCATAGTTGAGAAAAGAAAGGGACTAGGATATTGGAGTAGAAAAGAGGAACTGGAAGAGCTAGTAGAAACCATACATGCCATAGTGTCAATGAAAATTCCATAGTGAGTCACCTTTCTTTGTATTTGAATTTCATATATGAGAAGAAAAGAGAAAAGTAGTGTCCTTACCTTCTGGCTAATTTTTCCCATATTGGTTTCTCAGGGTACATCTTGTGCCCATTGTGTGGATGGTGTGGTATTAGTTTTAGCTTCTTTTATTTTCAATATAAAATTATTTAATATTTGTGTGTAAAGCTAGTGATATTAAATTTGAATCTTAATTAAAACATTGCATAAAAAAATAGTGTGCATAAAATTGTAAGATATGTTGTGAAAAACGTTTACAACATAATATCCATGGTATTTTATGGATCATTTTGGTATCAAAGCAGTTTTTGTTAAAATTTTGGTATGTTGATTTAACCATAGACAATGTCACATCATTGTCACCCAACCATAGGAATTCACATATGCCACCCCCAAGCATAATAAAATTTTCTTAGATAGAATGATTATGGCAAGTCCACACTATAACCAATAGATAAACCCTAACTAGAAACACCACTACTGCAACAAAAACATAATACCAATAGAGTGTAACTTCACCAAGAGAAATGCACAAGAGAGAGATACCAGAAAGACTAAACAAGGAGAGACTTCGCCACTATAGTTGTTGTGTCACCTTCCTCAAACCCGCGCCCCCTTTTATGTCACCACTACAATTGTTGCAACTGTTGCAAATGTTTCTCCAAACTTGTGCCTTAACTGAGTGAGTGTATTTCAAAAGAGCCAACACCTACCTTTATTTATGCTAGTCTGTCAGATGACTTTTCCAGGTGGAGCCAACTTCTCTTTCTGGGGCCTTCTAATTCTTTATTATTATTCTCCTTGGGCCGACTTCTCTTAGAGGGTCTTCACACATTTGTTTAAGGGTTCTATTGCTTCTAGAATATTCTATTCTAAGTATAAAGGTTACACTTGGAGGTTAATACCTCCCGTAGCTACCAAAACATCAACACTTCCTCTTAGCTAGGGAGGTATTAACTAAGATGTTCTTCATGTAATGGTCTCAAACACATCCATCCATATCACATGGCATGGGAAAGACTCACATGGTCTTACAGACCAGTCTAAAGGCATCACCATAGACACATAGGCTATCTCATGATCAAGTGAATCATGTCATAAGTATCACCATCGTAGCCACGGATGCTTTTTCATAGTCACACACACAAACTGTATGATGGTCATGTCACGGTCATGCATCTGAGGCCTTCTCAAGACATTTAGAATTTCTCTAGTGGGACAATCCTCGTCATCCTTTTGGACCTTATGTCATTATAGGGATTTCATCTAGCTCACACAGAACTAGGCATATAGCTCATACAGAACTAGAAAACCATCCATCTCACACAGAATCTGGAATATGCAATTAAGACATTTTATACAGAACTACGCTACTACCCAATCAAAACGAAGTCTGGGAAATTATTCAATCTGATCTAGTTCACACACAGAATTGCACTACTACAAAATCCAAACAGAGTCTAGGTGACTATCTATTTGAACCAGTTCACATTGAACTGTGCTACTACCCAATCCAAAAGGAGTATGGGCAACTGCAACTCACCATCTCACACAAAATCTGGCAACTATCCCTAGAGCTAGTTCTTCTGGTTGGAACACCAGGCATATATCCCATAGTTACTATGAATCTAACCATAAGGGTTAGGTGATGTAGTGTGCACACACTACCCATCTAGCCCAAGGCTAGGAAAGACATCCAAGAACACAAGTTGGTCGTCTAGCTTGAAAATATAGGAAACTCACCCTCCCCAAAGGATCCACATCTACTAACCCTGTGTGAAGTCATGTTGACTGGCACCACAGTCAGTAATGTGCCTATAAATTACCACTCGCTATTGCTCATGTCTAAGTCTTAAGGAACAATTTATAACTTTGTGACCAAAGTTAGCACAGTAGAAACAATAGCCATAGAAGAATTATTTATACCTAGAAAATGGTTGTCTTCTTTGAGCAAATCATTTTTTTCCAGACTGATGACGTTGTTCAGCAGTGAGCACATTACTTCTTTGTTCTACAGATTCAAATCTGGCATCTTTTACCTTTGACTTACACTGAGCAGATTATGTTTCATCCCATCCACAAGTAGAACATCTTGGGATTTTCCTTTTCCATTACTTAAGCTCACCATCCCTTTGCCCTTTATTTTCCCTGGAGCATCATTTCCAAAGGTTACGTTTCCTGATTTTCTTTCACTTAGAGATAGAAACTTTCCTTTGTCTCCCGTCATGTGTTTGGAGCATCCACTGTATATATACCAAGGGTTCATTTTTCTTTGAGCGGACAACACTAATCCACACTTGTCACTTTCCTTCTTCTTCCAAAACTTGACATTTTCAGCAGGAGATTTCAAATCTGGTTCATATTCCCTTAAACGATAGTCAATAGATTTGTGTCCATAGTTATGAAAGATGTAGCATTCAATATCATTGTTCAACAAGTCAAACTTATTGGTGCAGCGTTGTCTACTCATTAACTGTTGATTATTTCTTGACCTCTTTAGCTGCAGGTCTGTGGACTTAATTTGGCAATTGGAAATCAGTGAAGGTTGGTTACTTGTCTGCATCATTCTTTGTTGTGGCCAGTATTTATTCCTTTGAAATATTAATTTCTCATGTCTAAGTCTTAAGGAACAATTTACAGCTTTGTGACCAAAGTTAGCACAGTAGAAACAATAGCCATAGAAGAATTCTTTGTACCTAGAAAATGGTTGTCTTCTTTGAGCAAATCGATTTCTTCCAGACTGATGACATCGTTCAACAGTGAGCACATTACTTCTTTATTCTATAGATTCAGATCTGACATCTTTTACCTTACTCGACCTGGGCGGCTGATTGTCTTCCTTTGTTTATGCAGGATTGTTATTGTCATTGGTTGTACTTTTGACAAACTTGATGGGTTCTTCATTTCCTGGCTTACCACTGCTTGATCCCTCTTCATACCCCAAGCCAATTTTCAGCTTTGGATTCCTTTGCTGATTTAGAATGGTGGCCAATCCTTCTGAGGCTTTGATATTTGACAGATTTTGATTATACAAGGCTTGAAACTTCTCCATTTCTTTCCTCGTTTTCACTACTTCTTGTTCTAATGCTTCACATCTTGCTTTTTTTTCTGATAGCGGTTGTTTCAGAATCTCTTCAATTTTCTTTGCCTCTTCCAATTCTACTTTTAGTAGGACAAGGTCTTCATCAGGTTCTTTATTGTCTTTCTCGAACTGTATCAACAATTTTCTTTGCTTTATGTTCTTGATTCTTAGTCTGTCAATCTCTTCCAGTGCACTGATCAGTTCTCCTTCCATGTCAACCACAACTTCTTCTTCATCACTCCTTGTGATTTTATTGTCATAATCCTATTTGGCCATAAGTATGAAGTCATTTGGTTTATCTTCAATAGAGGATTCATTTTCTTCATCATCTAAAGGATCATCATCATTGTTTACGCACAGACTTTTCTTCTTAAAGTTTTTCTCTTTAAATAAATTTATGTGTTTGTACTTCTCCTCATCATCACATGTCTGATGCTTTCCTTTGTGGAGACATTTATTTGCAAAATGACCTATCCTACCACAGTTGAAACATTTGAAAGTCAGTTTACCTTTGTATTTGCCTGATCCCTTCTTCAGGCTCTTCACAAATTTTGCTTCAATTTCATCAGGCTCAGAATCCTCATTCTTGTCTGCTTTAAATGATGCTTCTATGGAGGTAGGTTTATCTTTAACTATTCTCATTTCATATGCAGTCAATGTTCCTAGCAGTTGATCAAACTTGAAGGTTTTTAGATCATTAAGTTCTTCTATAGCAGATACCTTGGGGTTGAACCTATCTAGGAGAGATCTCAATATTTTCTTAACTAAAGAAGGTTCATCAATTGTTTCACCAAGTGCCTTCATTGCATTTACCATTTATTCTACTCTTAGAAAGTATTTTCCAACAGTTACATCTTCCTTCATCTTCAGCTGTTCAAACTGTATTCTATAGGTTTGAAGCTTTGCATCATTTACTTTCTCATTACCCTGATAGCTTCTAATGAGTTTGTCCCACATTTCTTTGGCAGTTCCAAGGTGCATAACTTTTACGAATTCTGCTTCTACAAGACCACTCAAGATAGCATTCATAGTCTTAGCATTGAAGCTAAATTCTAGTTTTTCATCCTTATTAGCTAGCACAACTGGCTTTACATAACCAGTATCTACCACATCATAGACATCTGCACCTAACGACATTATGTAGGTTCTCATTCTAAATTTCCAGAAGGCAAAGTTTGTTCCATTGAACAGAGGGGCCTTATTGGTTGAATTTCCTTCATGGCTTGACATGTTTAAGCTCTAGGATGTACCCTTAGATAAAAGGGGTTGGCTCTGATACCAATTGTTGGACAACTAAGAGGGGGGGGTGAATCAGTTGTCACCATGCTTAAACAATTATGCTTCTTTTAAAATATTTACAAGACAATAATGCAGGGGAATGAACAATGGAACATTCAGCATCAGTCACATATATGAGAAACACAGAGACAAAAATTTCCCAAGGAAACCCATACAGGGTAGAAACCTCTTCTTCTTTATATGATAAGTATTATTTAAATTCTTTACATTATCATACATTTGAGCTGCAACCTCTGTTTTGCAAGATGCAACTTGCGAAGAGCACCAACTCTCTATTTTTCTCTAGCACCCACTAGAAGGAATCACCAACTCCCTGGTTTCTCTAGCTTCAACTAGAAGGAATCACCAACTCCCTGGTTTCTCTAGAACAAACTAGAAGGAAGCACAAACTCCCTGTGTTCAAGCCCCCACTTGAACCTCTAAGGACACCAATCATCCCTAGCACCTCCCAACCTCCCTAGATTATAAATATGAAATATTGAAACCTATTACAATGATATAGTGTTCAATAGCAGCTTACCAGTCTCATCACTGTTCAACAAGATTCTTCTACTCGGACTTCCTCACTGTCTTCTAGCATGCATCTGATGCCCATTCTGTTCTTCAGCTTTTATGCTCTGTGTGCCATGTCCATTCATTGCATAGTTCTTCTTCTATTCTTTTTAGCTGTTGCACTCTGATCCTTCTTCATGCATGAATCACCTTCAACAACATCCACCGCAATCTCAGCAACAACAGCAACCCCATCTCTTCTTTGTACTGTGTATTTATAGCTTTTGTGCACCTTGTGCATGCAATGCGCACAATACCTCTGCATACTCACATCGCGCCAATATCCTCCACAACTCGAGTGCTCTGTCTGATCATCATCGTGACTCTTCAGCTTCTCTAGCCATTTTTCCTCTCGTTCAGCATCACTGTATGTTATCCTGAGATTCCTCAACCTCTCTAGAAGTTGAGACTCTTTGTCTTCTTTGTGACAGTCGAGCTCACCTTCTCTATTCCAGTTACAAGCTTCAATTCTCATCCAGCTGTCAATCACCTCCACGAGCATCTTCATCCCTCTTGGATATTCCCAGAGACTCTTCATCTCCTCTGTCAATCGCCCTGAAGTGTCTTCGAGTCCTCTGGTAGAAACCATCAGTGGTTTCTGGAAGTTACACTATGGCGTGCAACAGTAGCCCTTCGATTATGCTCAGATTCACCTGCATCGTTGGATTTACTCTGATGGGTTCTTGTGTTATTTACCCATTTCGCACTTTCCCAATTCAGAGATTCTGTGATGAGACATCTTGAGTCTCCATGTCATGATTTCTGAAACTCTGAAATAGAGTTTTTCTACGCTAGCTCCTTCCTTTATATGACCACGGCTATGACCAAGTGCTTATGCATAAATTTCTTTTGTGATTTCGCATTTCATGAATATGGAGATGAGGCATCTTAACTATCCAAGTTGCGATCCCCGAAATGCCGAAAAGAGGCTTGTTTGCACATACTCTTCTCTTCATCTCTTCGATGGTGTGACCATCGGCTGAGACCATGCACTTATGCATAAAGACCTTTCGCGATTTCGCATTTTTTGAGTCTGGAGATGAGGCATATCGACTCTCCAAGTCACGATACTCAAAACCCCGAGATGGAGTTGAGATCAATGGTCCATGATCTCGATGAATCTATGGTCCAGATCTCATCGTGAATTCGCATCTCGTGATCCCTTCGATGGAGGTTCTTGTCACTCCAATTCCCAATACGCAAAGCTCCGAGATGGAGCTTAGATCAATAGTCCAGAACCCTTGGTGATCTGACGGTCCATATCTTATCGTGAGTTCGCATCTCGCGATTCCTAGGATGGAGGTTCTCATCACTCCAAGTCCCGATATGCGAAGTTCCGAGATGGAGCTTAGATCAACGATCCAGAACACTTGGTGATCTGACGGCTGGGATTAAATCGTGATTTCACATATCGTCATTTCGATGGTTTTGTTTCTTACCTCTCCAAGTCCCGATAGACGAAGCTCCTAGATGTAGCTTAGATCAACGGTTTAGAAAAAACCTCGATCTGACGGCTGAGATTGTTTCGCGATTTCGCATATCGCAAAATCGAGAGGTTAGGGAACCCCGTTCCTTTGACTTTTCCAGTCAGCGATATGATGATCTTTCACCACGTGTCCTATGGATCAATGTTCCATGACTGTCCCCGATGGACGGCCAGGATTCCTTCACAGTTTTGCGGAGTTGGATGACTCTTGGACTTATCTACCTTGCAGCTTCACTATATCTAATGGCTATTGAACCTTCGTAGATACCCCAGATCCTACAGCCCAAATCTTCTCATGATTTTTCCACTTCGCGATTTCACTGCTTCGCAATTTCATCCACCTTCGCGATTTCGCCACTTCGCGATTTCATCCACCTTGTGATTTCATCACTTCGCGATTTCGTTGTTCTTACCATCGTTGTTCTTTGCCATCGTTGATCTTTGTCATCGTTGATCTTTGCCATTTCGTCCACCTTGCAATCTCGTCACTTCGCAATTTCATTGTTCTTTCCATCGTTGTTCTTTGCCATCGTTGATCTTTGTCATCGTTGATCTTTGCCATCAAGGACAAGCTTAATCCCAACTATAAACCTTCCAACAATCTCCCGCTTTGGCATTGATGGCAACAATGGCACCCCTGTTCTTTTCTCCCCCTTTGACATCAATGTCAAAGAAAACATGCTCCCCCTGAGCTGTTGCATTAATTTTAGGAGGTATCAGATATGCAACCAATACAGGACTCCCCCTAACAGGATGGTCTCTCTTAGATGTGAGACGGGATGACACCCATCTTTTGTCTGAGATATTCAAATGGTGTATTTGCTAGAGGTTTAGTAAAGACATATGCAATTTGTTCTGTAGTGGGAATGTAATTGACATGAACAATCTGATTGGTGACTTGCTCTCTCAGAAAATGATATTTTATGGGAATATGCTTGGTCTTAGAGTGGAATACAGTATTTTTAGACACACTGATGGCACTAGTGTTTTCACAATGAATTGGCATCGGTGCAGTGTATTTTACGTCCAAATCTGCAAGTGTCTGAATCATCCATAATACCTAAGTGCAACAGGTAGCAGCAACAATATACTCTACCACCATGGTTGATAAAGAAATGGAACCTTTCTTTTTACTAAGCCAGGCTACTAAAGAGTCACCCAAGAAGAATGTTGCTCCACTGGTGCTTTTTCTCTCATCAACACAGTTTGCCCAATCTGCATCTGAATAAGCAGTCAGCTGAAGATTTTGATTTCTGGGATACCACAGACCATAAGTCATTGTTTCTTTCAAATACCTGAATATCCTTTTGACATCTTGCAAATGACAATGCTTAGGTGCAGCCTGAAATCTTCCTACCATTCCTACAACATCCATTATGTCTGGGCAAGATGTTGTGATGTACAACGGGCTTCCTATCATTGATCGATATGAGCTTTGATCAACTTCGGGGGAATTATCATCCTTTCTTAATTTACATCCAGTTACCATAGGTGTACCCACAGGTTTAGAATCTTCCATTTGAAACCTTTTCAGCATTTCTCTTAGATATTTTTCTTGAGAAATGAACATCCCTTTGGGCCTCTGAGTAATTTGCAGACCAAGAAAAAATGATAGTTCTCCTATCATAGACATTTCAAATTCAGACTCCATGGAAGAAGCAAACCATTGTACTAATGAATCCTTATTACATCCAAAGATGATGTCATCTACATAGACCAGTACGATGAGAAAATTATTATCCTATGTTTTAATATACATATTGTTGTTAGTTGTTCCTCTCTTGAACCCTTTGTCTTTGAGATACGTATCCAGTCTGTGATAGTAGGCTCAAGGGGCCTGTTTTAAACCATATAAATCTTTCTTCAACTTGCATACTAAGTCAGGGTTATCAAAGAGTTTGAAACCCTTTGGTTGTTCCATATAGACTTCTTCACTTAAATCTCCATTTAGAAAGGCTGACTTGACATCCATTTGGTAGACTTTAAACCTTTTATGACAAGCATAGGCAAGAAACATTCTGATAGCTTCTAATATTGCTACGGGCGAAAATGTTTCACCAAAATCCAGTCCTTCTATATGAGCATAGCCTTTACAGACTAACCTTACTTTGTTTCTGATAACTTGTCCTTTTTCATTCAACTTATTCTTAAAGATCCATTTGGAGCCACTGATGTTTTTTCCTTCAGGTCTTTGAACCATCTCCCACGTATTGTTTTTCTCAATCTGATCAAGTTCATCATTCATTGCTTTAACCCAGTGATCATCTTTGCTGGCTTCATTGAAATTCTTGGGTTCCAGCATGGATATGAGATCTATATGAGATTGTTCAGTGGTTTTGATTAGCTTTCTCCTGGTTTGTACACCTTTGTCTTTTTCTCCAATTATCTGACTTGCAAGATGATTCTTTTGAATGATTCTAGAGGAGGAATTTGTAGTTGACAGCTGATTTGAGTCTGTCTGAGTGTCTGAATCTTCATCTGATTCAGAGTCTTCATTTTCTGATTCTTGGACCTATTCACCTTCAGCTTTAGCTGTGTCTTCTGTAGAAGACTCATTACTGTATACCTCTCTTGTTGGGATTCCTTCATCAATTTTTACATCAATACAGTCAACCATTTTATGCAGCCTCTTGTTATAGCATCTATATCCTTTATTGTTTGTAGCATACCCCAAGAATATACCTTCATCAGCCCTGTCATCATATTTGTCGAGGTTCTCATCATTATTCTTTATGTAGCATTTACTCCCAAAGACTCTGAAGTGTTTGATTGAGGCAGTTCTTCCAAACCATAATTCATAAGGTGTCTTGTCACTTTGTGGTTTGAGGTGGGCTTTGTTAAGCACATGGACTACTGTGTGTATTGCTTCTACCCAGTAGGTTTGACCAATGTTCTTCTCATTCATCATTGACCTGGCCATTTCCTGCACTGTTCTATTTTGCCTCTCAACAACTCCATTTTGTTATGGAGTTCTTGGGATTGTGTATTCTCTCTTGATCCCATGTTCATCGTAGAATTCCTTGAAGTCTTTTGACATAAACTCTCCTCCCCAATTTGATCTTATTGCCTTTAACCTCTTGCATGTTTGAGTCTCTGTTAAAGCCTTAAATATTTTAAACTTCTCAAATGCTTCAGCTTTTTTTTTTGAGAAAGGCAACCCAAGTAAGTCTGGAGTAATCATCGATAGTCAGCATGAAGTAGTTTTCTTTCCCTATGCCTTCCTGTATTGATGGTCCACATAAATCCATATGAACTAGTTGGAGTGGTTTCTCTTTTGAAGTAAAGCTCTTGGACTTAAACTATACTGTCATGTTTTGCTTCCCTACTTGACAGGGTTTACACATTGAATCTTGGGGCTTTGATATTCTCAAAAGATCTTTTACTACCTCGAGGTTTTTGAGTTTGATTAAGTGGTCAAAGTTTAGATGTCCAAGTCTTCTATGTCATAACCAACTTTCATCATGTTTTCTTAGATGACATTCTTCTCTATTTTCTTTCAGCACATACACATTATTTTTTGTCCCTATGCCTTTGGCCACCACTTGTCCTGAGTTTACAGACTTTATCTTGCAGTCCTTGGATGTGAACAACACTTTGCATCCTCTGTCACACATTTGAATTACACTGAGTATATTATGTTTCAACCCATCCACAAGTAGAACATCTTGGGCTTTTCCTTTTCCATTACTTAAGCTCACCATCCCTTTGCCCTTTATTTTCCCTGGAGCATCATTTCCAAAGGTTACGTTTCTTGATTTGCTTTCACTTAGAGATAGAAACTTGCCTTTGTCTCCCATCATGTGTTTCGAGAATCCACTGTCTATATACCAAGGGTTCGTTTTTCTTTGAGCAGACAACACTAATCCACACTTGTCACTTTCCTTCTTCTTCCAAAACTTGACATTTTCAGCAGGAGATTTCAAATCTGGTTCATATTCCCTTAAATGACAGTCAATAGATTTGTGTCCATAGTTATGAAAGATGTAGCATTCAATCTCATTGTTCAACAGGTCAAAATTATTGGTGCAGCGTTGTCTACTCATTGATTGTTGATTATTTATTGACCTCTTTAGTTGCAGGTCCGTGGACTTAATTTGGCAATTGACAATCAGTGAAGGTTGGTTACTTGGCTACATCATTCTTTGTTGTGGCAAGTATTTATTCCTTTGAAATATTAATTGCTCATGTATAAGTCTTAAGGAACAATTTACAGCTTTGTGACCAAAGTTAGCACAGTAGAAACAATAGCCATAGAAGAATTCTTTGTACCTGGAAAATGGTTGTCTTCTTTGAGAAAATCGATTTCTTCCAGACTGGTGACGTCGTTTAGCAGTGAGCACATTACTTCTTTGTTCTACAGATTCAGTTCTGGCATCTTTTACCTTACTCGACCTGGGTGGTTGATTGTCTTCCTTTGTTTCTGTAGGATTGTTATTGTCATTGGTTGTACTTTTGACAAACTTGATGTGTTCTTCATCTCTTGGCTTGCCACTACTTGATCCCTCTTCATAACCCAAACCAATTTTCAGTTTTGGATTCCTTTGCTGATTCAGAATGGTGGCTAATCCTTCTAAGGCTTTGATACTTAACAGATTATGATTGTACAAGGCTTGAAATTTCTCCATCTCTTTCCTAGTTTTCATTACTTCTTGTTCTAATGCTTCACATCTTGCCTTCTTTTCTGATAATTGTCATTTCAGAATGTCTTCGATTTTCTTTACCTCTTCTAATTCTTCTTTTAGTAGGACAAGGTCTTCATCAGGTTCTTTACTATCTTTCTCGAACTGTATCAACAATTGTCTTTGCTTTTTGTTCTTAATTCTTAGTTTGTCAATCTCTTCCAGTGCATTGATCAGCTCTCCTTCCATGTCAACCACAACTTCTTCTTCATTAACTTCACTTCCTGTGTTGTTATTATCATAATCCTCTTTGGCCATAAGTATGAATTCATTTAGTTTATCTTCAATAGGGGATTCATAGTCTTCATCATCTGAAGGATCATCCTCATTGTTTACATAAAGACTTTTCTTCTTAAAGTTATTCTCTTTAAAGAAATTTATGTGTTTATGCTTCTCCTCGTCATCATATGTCTGATCCTTTCTTTTGTGGGGACATTTATTCACAAAATGACCTATTCTACCACAGTTGAAACATTTGAAAGGTAGTTTACCTTTGTATTTGCTTGATCCCTTCTTCAGTCTCTTCACAAATTTTGCTTCAATTTCATCAGGCTCAGAATCCTCATTCTTGTCTTCTTTGAATGATGCTTCTCTGGAGCTGGGTTTATCTTTAACTATTCTCATTTCATAAGTAGTCAATGTTCCTAGAAGTTGATCAAACTCTAAGGTTTTTAGATCATTAAGTTATTCTATAGCAGAGACCTTTGGGTTGAACCTATCTGGGAGAGATCTCAAAAAATTTTGTAATAAAGAAGGTTCCTCAATTGTTTCACCAAGTGCTTTCATTGCATTTACCATTTCTTCTACTCTCAGAAAGTATTTTCCAACTATTTCATCTTCCTTCATCTTCAATTGTTCAAAATGTATTCTGTAGGTTTGAAGCTTGGCGTCCTTTACCTTCTCATTACCCTCATAACTATTAATGAGTTTGTCCAACATTTCTTTGGCAGTTCCTAGGTGCATGACTTTTACAAATTTTTCTTCTGCAAGCCCACTCAAGATAGCATTCATAGCCTTAGTGTTGAAGCTAAATTCTAGTTTTTCATCCTTATTAGCTAGCACAACTGGCTTTACATAACCAGTATCTACCACATCCCAAACATCTGCACCTAAATCCATTATGTAGGTTCTCATTCTAACTTTCCAGAAGGCAAAGTTTGTTCCATTGAACAGAGGGGCCTTATTGGTTGAATTTCCTTCATGGCTTGACATGTTTAAGCTCTAGGATCTACCCTTAGATAAAAGGGGTTGGCTCTGATACCAATTGTTGGACAACTAAGAGGGGGGGAGTGGTGAATCAGTTGTGACTGTGCTTAAACAAGTATGCTTTTTTAAAATTCTTTACAAGGCACTCAATGATAATCACAATAATGCAGGGAAATAAGAAATGGCACATTCAGCATTAGTCACATATATGAGATACACAGAGACAAATATTTCCCGAGGAAACCCATAAAGGGTAAAAAGCTCTTTTCTTCTTTATATGATAAGTATTATTTACATTCTCTACATTATCATACAGATGAGCACCAACTCATTGTGAGTCTACAACCTCTATTCTGCAAGCTGCAACTTGCTGAGAGCATTAACTCTCTATTTTCTCTAGCACCCACTAGAAGGAAGCACCAACTCCCTGGTTTCTCTAGCACCAACTAGAAGGAAGCACCTACTCCCTTGTTTCTCTAGCACCAACTAGAAGGAAGCTACTACTCCATGTGTTCAAGCACCCACTTGAACCTCTGAGAACACCAATCCTCCCTAGCACCTCCCTTCCACCCTAGATTATGAATATGAAATACTGAAACCTATTACAGTGATACAATGTTCAATAATAGCTTACCAGTCTTATCACTATTCTGCAAGATTTCGCTACTCAGTATTCCTCATTGTCTTCCTGCATGCATCCACTGCCCATTCTATTCTTCTCCCTCTTATGCTCTCTCTCTGCCATTCCCTTTTCATGCACCTTTTTGTTTCCTCCTCCATTTCAGCTGTTGTACCACCCCTTTACTTCTTCACACGTGCATTACTCCACCTCAACAACTACCTCCTCACTTCTCTGTACCATGTACATGTTCACTTTTGTGCACCTTGTGCATGCGATGTACCCCGTGCCTCTGCCTACTCACACTGTGTTAATCTCTTCCACATCTCGAGTGCTCTGTCTAATCATAATGGTAACCCTTCAGCTTCTCTGGTTGTTTGCCCACACGTTCAGCATCACTGGATGTCATGCTAAGATTCCTCAGCCTCTCTGGTAGTCAAGACTCCTCATCTTCTCTAGCATAGTCGAGCTTATTCTTTATTCTTTAGTTACAAACTTCAACGCTCATACACTTGTCAATCCCTCTAAGAATCGTCTTCATTCACTGGAAGGAGCTTGGAGACTCTTCAGCTCCTCTGGCGATCACACAGAGGTCTCTTCAAATCCTCTGACAAAGACCATCAATGGTTTCCAGTAGTTGGACTACGATGAGAAACATTAGCCCTTCGATCATGCCCAAAATCCCCTGCACCATTGGATTGACTTCATGTGATCTTGCATTTATTTTGCCAATTCGCATTTCAGTATTTCGGGATCCCCAGGGTAAAAATTTGTTACACTCCATGTCCTGATCCCTGAAACTCTGAAAAGGAGCTTGTCTATACTAGCTCCTTCCCCCACGGGACCATAGGCAGTGACCACCGGCTATTTCGAAACTATATATCACAGATTCGCATTTGGGGATTTCGGCGTTTCTGTGGTGAAGTGTTCTTGACACCTCCAAGTTCTGGTATCAGAAACTCTGAAATGGAGTCGGATCAAAGGTTCATACTCTTGAGTTTCTCTTTTCGGAAAATTCGACATTTCATGACTTCAGGTTTCGCGATTTCGGGACTCCTGAGATGAAGAGTCTTCACTCTTGAATCTTCCAACTCCCGGTCTCTGAAACTCTGGTATGGAGTCTTTATCATTTCGTGACTTCGGGTTTCGCAATTTCGGCGTTTTTCCCTTTCGAGTCATCGTGACTCCAACATTATCAAATTCATGATCACAAAATCTTCGAAGTGATTGGACGGTTCACATAACCCACTGAGATGGAAGGTTGACAGGATTTCGACATTTTTCCCTTCAAGTTTTTCCAGACTCACTATGGTCCCTTTCGGCATTTCAGAGTTCCAGACATCGTGATGGTGGAGATTTTTCTTACAGTGTAAAACCTCGAAATAGAAAGTTCCGATGTGATGTAAACCTGCTGACGTCATACGTGGATTGACATGTGTTGAATAGCTTCCATGTGTCACTCTGATTCGTGACTTACATGTGCCCGAAATGTTGAATTAGCTTGACACTTGTCATTCCCTGATTGTGCCACATGTCCTTAGCTGACATGGTTTGTTAATGTGGTTTTTTGATGTGTCTGTTTCAGGATTTCGTATTTTGGCACTTCGAGACTCAAGATGATGAGAGTCTATGACTTCTCCATTACTCGATAACCGAAATCCTGGTATGATGTGCCTGCTTCTGGAATTTTGGCATTTCGCTTTTTGGCACTTCGGGACTCCTAATGACGAAGGATCCTTGTCTCTCCATCTCCCAGTAACCGAAATCCCAATATTCAATAGTCTGAGTGATGCGCCTTTTTGGGTTTTCACATTTTGGCATTTTGAGACTCCTGATGTTGAGAGTCTCTGACTTCTCCATCTCCCGGTATCCGAAATCCCGGTAGTCGAAAACTCCTAAGTGAAGTTTGACCAAAACTTTTATCTTGCTATTCAATCATCATTGCACTACTGGTCTTCCTTTCCTGCTTGTTTGCCATCAAATGAACAAGCATACCTTCGTACTACGTCCGACTCTGTGCTAACTCCTCCTGATCTTACTTTGTTCCTATTTTGTTGTCAATGCATACTCTCATCTTGTCAATCCATCATCATTGTTGTACTTGCCATCAATGAAAAGCATACATTGTCTATAAAACATGCCAACACAAGTCTGTGTCGATCCCAAGGTAGATAAAAGATCTTTTCTCTACAAAGGGAAACTATGGAGGACATCCAAAACAGACATCGTGCAAGGGGTCTGTGCCAAATCTTCCACAACGGAGTATTTATGGGTGGCCCTCATGTTTGGATTATGAGAATCCTTCTTAAACACACCTTTTGGGATGCGAGTCATCGTTTCACCCACTGCCTTCTCAATCTAAAGAGGAGTCAGTGGGTTCTTGGCTTCTTTTCCCTTTTTGACAGATTTCGACATTCTTAAATCTCAATCCCTGGTTGTTATATTAGCCTCGGCATTCATCATGTAAATATTTATGGTCGAGTTGTTATTGGTAGTATCGGGGGGTCCCTGACTGCCCCCTTTCGTGCTCGAGGATGCTGAAGCTTGAGCCATGTTTTTCCCATGTGGAAATGGGTTCATTAACACAATAAGTTGTTGTTGTGCCAATAGCTTCTGAGCTTCTACAAGACAAGGGTACAGATGACTCAAGTGGTTTTTCGTGCAAAAATTACATGGATACTTCGACTCCCTCTTCTTCATTTTTTCCCCGCCATCATTATTGGTATCCTTTTTGTCCCCTTTACCCTTTTTGTTCTATTTCTTATTCTTTCCCTCAGGTTGTTGGTTGGCCTTCATCTTCGTCGACTTCACATTGTGTACGCTCGACGTTTGGGTATGCAAAATAGTCGAACTCAAGGTCTGTCTAGCCACGGTCTGTTGTATCAACAATTTTTTCAATTGAGTTGAAAACAGATCAGTGGAATTTCCTTGTGCTGAGCCCACAATACCATCATCATGGGGTCCATAATTTTTCTTGGCCTTATTGAGAATAGATCGTGGTGCATCTAGAAAACTCTCATAGAGCATGTCGGATTGAGAGTAGATCAGTTCAAGATGTTGCACTCTCATAATTTCCTCCTCTTCTAAAAATAGTCCAGAAGTCGCTACGTCCTTGGATATGAAGGGAACCAAAGACTTTTGGAACCACTCAAGCAAGAAAGAAGGAGAGACCTGGGCCTTAATTAAGCTCTTTCAATGTCGCCATTCTCGAATATGATCATATATGTGGTCGGCCTTGGTTTGCTCAAAGTTGACCAACAATTTGGTGTCGACATCATATCTCATAGGTAACTAGAAATGTTTCAAGAAGTCCATTGCCAAATCATTGAAGTAAGAGTACCTCGAGCAACTAAGCTCAATATACCATTTCGTAGCAACCCCTATAAGAGTGCATTGAAAAAGGAGCAACTAGATGGAGTTGTCCCTCAGTGAGTTTGACGAGAACCATAAATGGAAATTCGTCACATGATCACCTAGATCCTCACCAGGATTGTCTTGAAATTTCAGAATATCTGAGGGAAACTTAGTCAACATGGGGGGCCAATGCGGATCATGAAAAATTGGGTCATTCCGTAATATCGATAAGTCTGTAAGATGTAGCATTACCAAAAATGGTAGTTTAGGTTGTGTACTATTTAAATGAAAAGAGGGTCCTGGATTTTGACTGGCACCAGGTTGCCAAGAAAATTTGGATTGTTGGCCAGGGTTTTGGTAGAAACCGTGGCCTTGACCAGCATATGGAAACTGTGTTTGTTGGGGTATCATCAGTTAACTCTCATAATTGGATGACATAGCTTGTGCGGGGATTGCTCCTTGCATTGTGTTCCAAGGATTTTGGAAGGGGATTCCCCTAGCCGATCCGACGGGAATAGGTACGGAGCCTTGCTTGGGTTCCATTGAGCATGGAAGGGGTTGCCCCCGACTGGCATCCCTTGCGAGGGAACTGATCCCTGCCAAGGATTCCAAAGACCCTGAGTGGAGAAAACTCCAGTCATCGCTCCCTATGAAGGAATAGTACCTTGCATCAGGTTATGTTTCCAAAAACCATGGTTTCCCCCAGCCGAGATAGAAGCCAAAGAAAAAGTGTTGTTCCTAAACACATCGAACAAAGAGAACAACATAGATCCCACAGGAGTTTTATAAGATGAAGGTCCTAAATTGCCTTCTCCAAACAATCTATAATTAGCGTTCAACCTCATTGGTTGTTGAAAATCACCACCGAGTGAAGGGGAAGAAGGAGGTATATGACCCCCACCATAAGGCATAGCATTAAAAGGGACTGAAGCACCCCCAGTTGACCCTTGCATGGGAGCATTTGAGCTCCCTACCCCCAGACCCATAGTCTTTAAGGTGCAGTAGGTATGAACTGAGTTTGAATCAAATTTGGGAATCCCATATGAGAATGGAGGGCCCGTTGCACTCTGAGTAAACATAGCGGTGGTCGAATCCGATAATGGTATTGGACCACTAGCCGAAGTAGGGGGAGTCGAGACCACTGTGGTCCAGACTGGTGAAGATGGGAAAGGAGGTAAGATTCCCCCTTGCGGTAGTAGTCGTAATAGGAATATGAGGACTCTCGGATGAAGTAGCAGCATTCGCTTCCATTTCCGCTTGTAGGACTAGCTGGCGCTCAGAAGGTTTCACATTAGGAGGGATAACTTGAATCAAGATCGGTGTCGACAAGTCGGTAATCGGAGGGTTGGCTTGCCTGAGAGCCTTTGCCTCAAGGTCAAAAATGGTAGGTTCCTCCGGAGTCAAATAGTATCCTCATGAAGTAGGCTCAGGCACGGTTTCCTGTAGCCCGGCTACTTTGAATGACCCTTGTTGGTCAAGTCTTCATCGTAACGGTGGCAGAGGTGGCTCCAATGTAATCGATGACAGGCCCTGAAGCCTTTGCGACCGACGGAGTTGTTGATATTCCACCTTGTGAAAAGATCAACCGAGAAAGTAAGGATAAAATAGCATTTAAACACCAAGCACACACTAAAAATTTCCTAAATACAAATCAAGCAGTCGACTATCTAGTAGGAAGGACAGTTATGCCAATCAACACTAGAGAAACTAACCGATGCAAGTGAAACTTGAACATGGAAGCACCCTCTAGGTATACTCTGTGAAGCGCAATCCGAATTCTGCCCCAGGTACAATGGTATACCCCCACAGTCACCCATGTAAGTCCCTAGAATATGGGAAACTAAGTTTCCAACTCGAAGTCAATCACCAAAAGGGTATAGTCGACAATCGGGCGGATCGCAATGAGAAGGATAACAAATCTGAAGCCTATCAACGGTATTGAAATCAAATGGTCCAGAAGACAACAGGGGATATTGAATGGATTCAATTTCCATGAAGCTCTGTAGGAAAATGCAGTCGGTATTACTCATGAGACAGACCCTCAATATGCATTCCCCACTATGTTCAGTCTGGATTTGGAGGGGTTATCTCCACTGCCTTTCCTCACGTGACCTCATGTTTATCCCCTTTGTTAGAGGGGGGTCCCAGATAAATTTTATGACATTGGAATTAAGCACTCCCTAACTCATACTCCAATGTTTGATTTAAATGCCTTGAAGAGTTTCCTCTCCAACCTAATTCAAGGCCCTAAAACCCTAAACTAGTTTGTTGACCCTACAAACAGAAAAAGTCTAGTGTATTTTAGATTAGTCGTTCTTTTCAAAGGCTTGATTTACTCATAAGGTATGGTGGTGAAACTAATGGTGTTATAAAGAGACAAAAAAGAGGAGAAAATTAAAGCACTTGAAAGAAAAATTACTTCAAATTTAAAAACAAAGCTTTGTAACTAACTCTTTGTAAACACAATTTTTCTTAACTAAATTTTCAAGATCTTGTAAAGAAAACCTAAAACCTACTTTCGCTTGACTACAAGCTACTTATGTTTCAAGAAATCAAGAAGAACTTGAAAGAAAGAATATTTTTCCTTTTTGCAAATAACCAACTCTAACTACTTTACCAAACTGAAAAGAAAATCTTTTTTTTTAACTTCTTTAAAGAGAAAAACCGAAGTAAATCTTTTTCTTTTTTTTTTAAAGCAAGTAAAAAGGCTAAAAAGAAAATTGAAACAAGACTTCAAAATACCTTTAGCCCACTGCGGATCGCAAGGATTCAATCAAGAAACCAAGAAGGCATATATACAACTCAACGGCTTGCTTAAAACCTTTTTAAGGGTAAACACAAGAGACCAAGAAAACAAGTGAACCAGACTCTATACCCAGGCTATGGTTGTAAACAGAGACTCTGGGCTGATCCAAGAAATCCCTGAGAAGTGTGAACTTCAATCAGGAAAGAGGAAAACTCCCTCTTTTTCAATAAATCAATAAAAATACTCAAGACACCATCATTTGGGACAGGAAAATGTAATTATTTTATTCATCATACAAAGATTATATCTTGCAATCTATGTCAGCCACTGTTTCGCGAACCTGGTTCAGGCTCCTCTTTACCATACTCCAAGTGCACCTTGTATGGACTTCTTCTCTCAACATTCTGATCACCTCTATGGAAGGGAATGGGTTGAATGGAGGAAGAAGGGGATGATGAGGGAATGTTGAGGCAATATCTCACAAAAGGAAGTAATATCTTGGGCAAGGAGGGGAAGTGAAATTGGGTAGAGTTTCACCATTCGTATTCTTGGATGTGAAATGAGACCCCAACACCTCCTTTTATATGAAAAAAAAGATAGTTATTCAGTTGGGTGATAGGCTATAGCAGGTGGATTAGTTGGGAAACTTCCAATAGCCTGTAAATATCAACGAATTCCTTGCAACTTTTGCAAGTATACGTGGGTTGTAATGGTGTAGCATGCTTATGCACGCGATTTGTAGTGGTACAGAAAGCATATGTACGCGGTATGTAATAGTGCAGGGTGCGTACATCTTCTAAAATATGGTTTTTTTAAGAAGATATTCTCAGTAGTGCTTTGGAAAAATATGTAAGTAAGAGGGACAAGGCCATGTATGCATGAGTAGGTCATTTTAGGGCTATAGAAATGAGGAGATTGTGTGGGAATTTAGACATCTTCTCTATCTCCAGCAATTGGGCTTACTAGTCACTCAACAAATTCTCCCCAATTTACCTCTAGATGATGGTGAAAAAATGCATCTTTGACTAAGAGGTAAATAAGACCATGGTGTGCCAACTAGCCCCTTTTTCCATTTTGGTATTGTTCTGCTTTTATTTCCAAACATTTTAAAAATAAATATGGCAAATTGATTTTTATATTTTTTTAAAATGAGCTAAGAAAGAGAAATGGTATGCCACGTAGAGAGAAGAAAATCCCTCACAGGTAAAATATTTGATGATATGTTGAAGTACCTCACCCCAAGGCTCCAATAAAGATAAATTCCTAACTCCTTTCCCAATATCTTCCACAACTTCATCTTGTTCTATGAAAATGCCTCTAGCTCTTGACGACTCCACCTGTTCCTTCTACCAATGTCTACCCTCTATTTCCAATCCTGTAGCTTGAGAAATAGTCTCGTCTATGAGTAAAAATTCCAAATCATTCACCCTTTTCACTCCATTCCTGAAGTTCTAAGCGAAAATTCCTGACAGTGGAACACTATTGTTTTGAATTCTCTCAAAAAATGCAACCAACCAGCCCATCTGAAAATTCCAGCTACTTGCGCATTATCGAGAATCACCTCCATTGTTATAGGATTCTACCTATATAAATTACCACCCATTTTTCATGAGAATTCGTGTAACATGAGTGCAATATGCTACAGAAAATAATTGTTGCAAAAAAATGCACAAAATTCGTAGAGAATGTATACAACAATGTAATAGTTCCACGAATTTAAACTAGATTTGGCTCTGACATAATTGTTGTGTATTTTTCATTTGTTTTTATGTAGCATTGGAATACTATGACGGTGGCTCTATAACGTGCAATTACTATCATAATTGTCCCATCAACAGTTCCATCCAATCATTAACTGATTTGTGTATCTAGAATGATAATGGAGGTAAAAGGTGGCTACACATGTCAAATATTGTATAGTGGAGCAATGAATGGACAAAATGCCAATTTTTTGTGAATATGAAGTGTAATTATAGTAGTATGAAGGATTTGATAGCACGGAGGATTTGGAAGTATGGAATATTTTCATTAAATTTGTCGACCCCCCAAATGAAGTGGTTGTCATTCTAGCGACCAGAAATGTAACATCCCCATCCACCCAAGTTGGGCCATGCTACTCCAAAACGCTCTAACATTGCTTTGATACCATAATGTAATGTCCCCAACCTCCCAAGTTGGGCCACATCACACAATCTAAAAAAAATCGTTGGTATATTCTTTGTAGCATCCCAAGCTCACTATTGGACAATGCTACTTCAAAATTCCTAGTGTGTGGATACTACTTATAACGCTCCTTGTTACAAGTAGATTGGATTAACTGCACACAACCTTAAGGGAATTGTGCCCAGATCCATGTTGAGTCTTTCTCTACGAGTATACTTCTTTTAATACAATTATAGAAGCGAAATAAATGTCACAAATTTATTATGTGCTTTATCCCTTCAGAACACATATATACTATTGTGCATGAAAAATCTATGCACACATATTATTGTTGCATGCACAATCAATCCAATGTTGCATGTTGATTCTATCACCTTTATGCATGCATACTACTTCACTACGCACTAAGTGAATCATACCATGCCTTGGTATCTTCTTATCATACCACAGAGTTTAACTTACAATAATACTTAATAACTTCAATATTTCTCATGTTCCACAATATATATAGAGACATCATACATGTAGCTAACAAGAAACACTTATAACTATTATGCCCACATATGTTGTAGCATACAGGAATAAGAAATAGCATACAGGAATAAGAAACCTGTATATATATAAGCAGTAACATTGCACATAGTTAACCACAATATGCATATGCAAATTCATACAGTAAGATAAACCCATATAAAATATAACATTAGAGCACGCAATAGTTAAACAAGCCTGTGAAGGACACTTATCTTTTATGAAAAGTCACCAACTACCTACAGGACTTAGACATTCCTCCCAGCCATAGACTATGTCGCTCATAATATTTCAGCAACAGGTCACCCCTGAGTTGGGGCTTAAACTCCACAGGAAAAAGGGTTCTTATTGCCAGGCTACGGTTTGATATTTAGCAAAATAATTGGTCCAAGGTGTTGACTACTACAACTAGCCTACAATCCCTCATTCCCCACATGCATGTCCCACCCTAGGAATTGTGCCCCTTCTCTTCTCAACGGTCCTTTAGATGCCCCACTTCCCTTCGGGGCTTCAGCAACAAGTTGGACAAGAAGTCTCAAAGCCCTATATTTAATGCCCAGCGCACCAGGGAAAAATTCCCAACAAACTCTCACCTGGAGAGAATGCTCATGGGACTGAAAACCTGCCTCTTCGATAGTAAAAAATCCTTCCCAAGAATAGGGTTAAGAAATAACAATAATTTACAGCAAAATATGTATTCCTTCGCAGAGGAAAATCTGACTGAATGATTTTGAAATGAGTGATCATCCCCCTCAAATTACACTAAGACCAGAAATATATATTGCATGCCTTAAAATTGACACTTGTCACCTTTAGAAGTAACTTTATCCACTTGGTGACTCGTTTCCTACCCTCAGGAACTTAGGATAAATACATATCCATAAATTAAACTTCCAAAAATATTAATAAAATATTCCCTTGGCTTAAGTTTCCCCTTTTTCCTTTTCCGTGGAGTTTGGTCTCGCATCTCTTTTTCGTCTGAGTTGAGTATGTGCACAGTGATGTGATTACATTAACAATATTGAGGGTAATTACATTTACAATACAGGCACACTGGCCTTTTTGAATTCAGGCTCACTAGCCTTAAAACACAACATATATACAAAGTTTCTTTGGCTTCAAAATTGTGCACTTAATCCGGTCTATGAAAAAGTATGAGATGTTTGCACTATTCCTTTGGTGCACCATCTTCACACACTTACACAGGTGTGGGATACACTATTGAATGTGTGCGTTCCTTCTTTGATGCACAATCCTCATGCAATCACCAACTATGGAATGTACGCACAAAACTGAATCCAAGACTTGATACCAATGGCTCACTAGCTTATATAAATATATATACATTTATACATACATTTACATTTGTGATTCTCCATAGGGGTATTACATTCCCCTCCCCATTATTTATGCATTGTCCCTAGTGCATTACATGCACATGTATACTCAAAACTTTCAAAAGTCTTCAAAGAGATGTAGATATTATGCCCGCATAGCATCCTCATGTTCCCAGGTTGCATCTTCAGGACCATAACAAGTCCACTAGACCTTTACCAGTCCTACTACATGATTGTAGAAAATCTTGACTTTCTGATCCCAAATTTTCACGGTTTTAACTTCGAAGTTCAGCGTTTATCTGCGCAACTTTTCTATCTTTCTTGGGTAGCTTTTAAATTTTTATTTAATTTTACCATATGCTCTTCCATTTCCTAGAGTAGATCTGGCCCAACCATTGTGCGGTATGTTGGGTTAACCCAACTCACAAGTGTGTTGCACCTTCTACCATACATTGCTTCAAATGGAATCATTTTTAAATATGCTTTATACCCATTGTTGTAAGAAAACTCTACCAAATGCAAGTAGTCTTCCCATTTTGATGGTTTATCCATCACATACATCCTTAGAATATCTTATATTACCTTATTTACCCTCTTTGTTTGTCCATCTGATTTTGGGTGATATGTTGTGCTAAAGTTCAGAATTGTCCCAATGCCTTTGAATAATCCCTTCCAAAAAATTTAAGTGAAGTTTGGATCTCTTTCAAACACAATTTCCTTAGGCACACAGTGCAATTTAGAAATTTCTCTCATATAGATATCGGCAATATTAGTTTCCTTGTAAGTTGACTTCAATGGAACAAAATGGGAAAATTTAGTAAGTTTTTCCACCACCACCATAATAGACTCATGTTGCTTAGCAGTCCTAGGAAACTTAGTTATGAAGTCCATGGTTACAAACCCCCACTTCCACTTGGGAATGGGAAACGGTTGTAGAAAACCCACTGGATGTCTTTGCTTAGCCTTGACCTTCTGACATTCAAGACATCTGGCAATAAAATCAGCAACTTCCTTTTTCATACCTATCCAATAGTGTTGCTTCTTCACTACGAAAATTGTCTTCAGGTAACCTGGATGTCCCACATAAGGAACCGTATGCATATCTAACAATATTAGGTCCTTCAACTCCTGATCATATGGCACATAGACTCTGCATCTGTACATGAGGATCCCATTCTCTATTAGCTAATAACCTTCCAAATTTTGTTGTGATGTACCTTGTTGTGAAGTCACATTTATGTCCACAAAGTGTAGATCTGATTTAGAAAATTCTAAAATTCTATCGCACAAATCCAATTTATACATGCTAATGGTTGTAACATGTTTCTCATGCACCCTCTTGTTGAGTGCATCAGCCACCTTGTTCTCTTTTCCTCTGATATGTTTGTTGGCCCTTGACCAAGTTTTGAGGGATCTGGTCAAGTTTGACCTATTTTCGGACTTCGACGGCCTATCGAAGGAGGAGCGCAAGATGAAGCGGAGATCACGGATCTCGACCCCTTTTTTGGGTCATTTTTGGGTTTTTGTTATTATGTAACAAGCATGGGATGTCATCCCATGGGTTTACCCATGTTTAGGACTATTTTGTAATGTATAAACAGATGTCTAGGCTATGTAAGAGAAAAAAGGAAGAAAGGGATATATGTGATGTGAGGTTGATAAGCTAAGTGCTAAGTGAAAGTATGGTTTGTAGATGCTCTGTGCATACTGGGAAAGACTTACAGAGCTAGGTGCAAGGTATTGTAACAGGTTGTGAAGTGCTTTGTGCTATAATGCAAGGAAGGAGTATCTAGCGAGGTGCTCAGATCTCCTGTCCTAAGCAAAGTAGGGTTTTGAGGCTCTATGCTTATAACTGATTGATTGAAGATAATAAAGAATAAGAGTTGGTGGGTGTAGCCCCAGGGTGGGGGTGAACCACGTAAACACTGTGTTTTTCCACTTTGTTCTTGTCTTGATGTGTTTATAACTTCTCTTGCTAAGTGCTTTGATAGAGATAGATAACTCTGTTGATGCTTTGTGCTAATGATGTGTAAGAATGTTAGATCTGACCTATATGAAGGTGCTTAGTCCTTGATCTGCTAGATATAACCTGCATGTTTATGATAAAGTGCTTAAATACATCAGATCTTAGTGAATGATGCGATGCTCTGTTCTATCCACGTAGTAGTTATTGGATGAATATTGATGAACTGTTGATGCTAAAGTTCTCTGTTAAGTATTATAATCACATATATGTGTCCCAGCTAAGGTTTTTAGACACTTGAGTCCTGCAACCACCTCTGCCTCTACCTCAGGTGAGACTTCATTTGCTTCTCAGGTGTTGCCAAAAGGGCCAGTAGTTAGG
This sequence comes from Picea engelmannii, assembly GCA_009831015.1. Classification (NCBI taxonomy): domain Eukaryota; kingdom Viridiplantae; phylum Streptophyta; class Pinopsida; order Pinales; family Pinaceae; genus Picea; species Picea engelmannii. The sequence goes on from ML786941.1 coordinate 533,435, forward strand.
GTTTTGTTGGTGCGTTGTTGTAGTGTTGAACCCTAGGTCTGCCCCTATGCCAACAAATGGTTCCATTGTCGAGACCTGAAACTGTGATTGTTGGGAACTAAGAAAGAAGAATCTTTGTGCAAAAATTCGACCTGAGGTTGAGAAATCTCTATGCGTAGATTTGTTGTCCCGGTACGCAACATTCTACTTGACCTAAGGGGCTCTGTACCAAGAAAGGAGGTCAGATATGAAGAAAAGAGGTAAGATTTGTAAACTCTATGCTCTGATACAGGTAAGAATAGTGAAAAGTTATAGATTTGAAGGCTTTGTGCTTTGTAGAAGTAAGATTAGTGGAAATTTTTGTTTCAAAAGTATGAATCTATGTATGTTTTATAGATTCTATCCTAGCTTGAAAACTAGGGTATTAATAGATGAAAGAAGATTTGATATGAATAGTAAAAAAATATGTTATACCTATGCATAGAAAGGATATTTGGACTAATAAGTATATGCAGGATCCTAGAAAGAATTTTTTGCAGGTTAGCTACCATGATCCTAGTACGTAGTACAGGAAAAGATGGGGATCATTTAAGAGAAAGAGAGGATTAACTCTTTGCTACAATTGCAGAAGACCAGGACATCTTGCTAAGGAATGCCCTAGAAAAACACCCAGTTGTCTTTGTTGTAAAGCTATGGACCATGCAGTGTTGGATTTCCCTAGAATGATTTCTAAGCTGGCAGGAATTAATCTGAATAAAGAAAACCCTACGGTAGATCCAGAAATAGCAGAACCCCAGAAAGAATCAGAGAAAGTATTACTACAAATAAACGAAACCCTGAATGACCACCGACATGTCATATTATCGAAGATCTTCAAAGAAAAAGAATGCCTTGAAGCAAGAATAGGATACTTTGACGTTGACGGTGTTCTAGATGAGGAAACACAGGTGACTATTATGACAGAAAGAACTTGGGAACTTTTAGGAAAGTCTGATACGATTCCTTCATTAGGAGGAACAGGGTTATTAAGAGGAAAGTTGATAAACCTATGTGGAAGGCTTGCTCAGATACCTATGACTGCCAATAGAACTTCGACAGAAGAATATTTTGAGATTATTAAATTTATCGAGGACAACACCCCATTTACCATGTTATTAGGAAAACCTTGGATTGACAGAGATCGAGCTAGACGAAAGAAAGAAGAAGAAGTTTTGGGGCAGAAGAAGAAAGAATTAAAAGATTTCATGACTAGAAGGATCGCACACTTGATCGAAGAACAACAGAACAAATCGAAGCTATTTAACACTATAGAACCAGATGTCGAAGTTGCAAGAACACTAGAGGATATACAAAATATTTAAGTACCTATCCCAGACAAAGAAGAAGTATTATCCGGGAACCCTAGGGAAAAATCTCAACAGCGTGAAGTGACTAGGTCAAAAGAAGACAAAAATCAGAATGGAAAAAGGAATACCAAGACGAATCTCACTGGAAAGAAGGATAGAAAGTTAAGTAAGAAGAGAGCCAAGATTGATAAGTTGTTGAAGGCTCCAGAGGGAACCTCGCAGAAAGAAAAATTGCAAAATTGGAGCTTCGTAAGGATATCATAATAGCGACACATGGCACTTCACCATGGTGAAGCAATATAGTCATTGGGGACATTATAACCATTAGATCAACGCTCTGAACAGATAAAAATCCATTTATGGCTAGCCATCTCGCCATCTGACCATTGGGACTGCACCATAACGGACAAAACTGAGTTAACGAAGGCCTCATACCCGTTGCAAGTGACCCGTTGTCGAGTTACCTATTTATCCCACCGTGCCACGCACCGAGAACACTTTTTCCAATTGAGAATTCGAGCCCACAGACTAAGTTGAGTTCATACAGTGATCATCGTGCTTCTTCTCTCTATCTTGTTATTGTGTCTAAGCTACCCCCCCCCCTCCCGAACCTAAGATTGTTAACCCCGAGCGTGTATGTCAGACGAGTTGAGCACTGCAGACAAAATTGTTGAGGAAGTTTTGATCGACCTCATGACTGAAAGAGTCATGTCAATGTCTACATGTATACAAGCATCATCCATGAGAGGATTTCTAGCCTCTCCATCCACTTCTCGCGGAGCAGGACCATCCCGATCGTCCGATGAGAAGTGAACTAAGCATAGGGATGACTTAGCAAATGTTAAACTGATCTTGACTATCCTACCCACCTATATACCACCTTTAAGTGGTGTTGTAAACCGTGACAACATACCTAGAGATTTCGAGTACGCCTTGGTCACTGCGTACCTCCCGAAGGGGATATGCACAATGTGAGCAAACCAAGATAAGATCACAGCATTGAAGTTGAGTGACTTCAACCTCGGATATCACAAATTCTACAACATGTTAGCCACACATAAGTATTTGACTAGAACAAAAGGGAAAAACTCAAAGGTAATTCCCCAAGCATGGACCCATACCTCTCACAATCCACCCTACTCAACGTCATGAAAATTCCCCACTTCGGAAGACACCAAGAGGTGAATGCATGTGTCAAATTGTTGTTGTCTTATTACCATGGCAGATACTTGTGTCTAAACCTTCGTATCACATTTGATCCGACCTTGATCAATCAGATCACGGGTTTGAGTATGCAAGGACCCAACCCACAGGATTTCTATCCTGGAAAATCCATGGACTGCGTTCTCGCACAAAGGATCAAGGACACCTACTGTGATTTCGAGAAGGGAATGTGAGGCTACAAGGTAGTCTCTATTCAGAATGGCATAGTCTGCCTCACCTATCAGATGATTGCAGGGAAGTTAGTATGCAAGAATTGACCCACCCAAGTGATTGGTTTTGTAGTCGACCTCGCAGAGAAGTGCACGGAGGGCCTACAAATGAATTGGATGAAGTACCTAGTGAACCAGTTGGAACTTGACTGCAGAGAAGCACAAGATCAAGGATATGAATTCCATTTCATCTGGCACTTGATCTTGATCGCTTTCATTGCCTGGGAGATGCCGGAAGGTGCGACCTTCCCAAACATCGAGCCTTTCGAACCATTGGCCGCAAAGTTCAGTACATTGTGGTACTCAAGTGACATGAATAATCAATGGTAGCCAAATGTCATGTTCCATACATACTACAATCAGCTGAAGATATCCATACAGTCTGAGCCTCGCATGACACCAAACACTATACATTGATTCAGGCCTTTGATGAAGTTCGACACTAATCGACATTTCATTTATATCACAGCGCGAGCCGACGAGCACAAGCAACAACTTCAATCCTACTATAAGCTAATGGAGGAGGACTTAGAGGAGATTACTAAGGAATGGTCTGTTGACCTCCTTATTCCAGCAGACCCCACAGAGATATCTGACATCGACAGCCCAGAAGCTGTGCAGGATACACCCAGACCTAGCAAAGCAAAGAAGACTGATGAAGTACAAGATTTAAGGAGTGCCTTGGTGAAGACTGCTTCCATGTCACCAGAGCAAGGAGGTAATGGCGAAGAGATAGATGGCACATAAGCTGAATAAAGGAAAGGCGAAGTAACACCACCCAGAGAGGAGGAGGACCCCTCGAAGAAAAGGAAGGTTTCCCCCTTGAAACCTTCCTCCTGGAAGAGATCAAAAGCCTCTATAACTAAGATGCAGACCGTCCTCACCTCTAATGATTTCAATTTCATCATAGCAACCCTGAATGATGTTTCACTGGAGATAGCAGAGAAACAAGAAGCTAAGCAATAGGATATGTACAATATAATTGAGGTTGAACTCCAAGGGGTGTAGCAGGCACTACAGTCCAGTCACGCAGTCTCCACTGCACCTCTACCACTGGAAACACCAAAACAGGGAGATGAGCCAGCCCAACTCCACTGGCTCGTTGATATAGTCGAAGCTCGCCTTCGACGAGCACAAGAAGAAACAACATAAGCCACCTAGGCTTTGGTACAAGTACAGGGAGTACTTGTAGAATAGCATCAAGCTACCGAACAGGAAAAGAGTGCTCTCCAAGTGAACTTCGATGAGGAAAAGGCACAGCTGCAACAAGGCAAGGAACAGTTGCTCATCAAGAAACTAGAAGTGAAGGAAATGGTCAACAGAGCACTGCGCTCTGTGACTGTCGTAGAAGTAAAGGCAGAGGATCAAGTCATGAAGCAAGTAGCGCAAATTGAAGAAGTGATCCAGCAGCTGTAGCAATGCATTTCAGACCTAGAACTACGCATTGTGCCCGAGACCCCACAGAAGGTAAAGGACCAAAGAAAAGAAACTACCAGGAGCACAGTTGAAAGGCCAAAGTCCCTTACCTTAGAATGCAAGGAATTTGCTGATCGCAATGCCTAGACATATGAGAAACTTACCGAGAACCCAAAATTGTAGGCACTGGGGTCCTAGCTCTAGGAAGCGAAGCAGCACGTAGAAACACTACAAGCACAGCTGAAATCCCTGACATTTGTGGAGAGAATGAAGAAATCTCAAGAGAAGCAAACCGCCCAGCAGAAAATCCATACTATCCAAAGCAGAGTTATCGATATAACTCAGAAACTCCAACCTATGCAAGATAAGGCCTATCAGTTGTTTACAGAGGTAGAAGGCCAAGGAGCATAATTGGAGCAGGTTAGCACTGTAGTAGAACAGCACCTGGAAGGACCTATGAATGATGCAGTCATTCAAGAGTTTGTGTAACAAGAGCTTGTATCACATCAGCAAGTCGAAGCAGTTCGAGCCAAGCTCAAAGCATTTGAATCATAACTTCCTACATAAGAGTGACTCAAGATGAGTCACGGGTGAGTATTGGGGGCATGTTGGCCCTTGACCAAGTTTTGAGGGATTTGGTCAAGTTTGACCTATTTTTGGACTTCGACAGCCTGTCGAAGGAGGAGCGCAAAGCGAAGCAGATATCATGGATCTCGGGCCCTTTTTTGGGTCCTTTTTGGGTTTTTGGGATTATGTAACGGGCATGGGATGTTGGCTCATGGGTTTACCCATGTTTAGGCCTATTTTGTAACATATAAATAGATGTCTAGGCTATGTAAGAGAAAAAAGGAAGAAAGGGATCTATGCGATGTGAGGCTGATAAGCTAAGTGCTAAGTGCAAGTATGGTTTGTAGATGCTCTGTGCATACTGGGAGAGACTTGCAGAGCTAGGTGCAAGGTATTGTAATAGGCTGTGAAGTTCTTTGTGTTATAATGCAAGGAAGGAGGATCTAGCGAGGTGCGTAGATCTCCTATCCTAGGCGAAGTAGGGTTTTGAGGCTTTGTGCTTGTAACTGATTGATTGAAGACAATAAAGAAGAAGAGTTGGTGGACGTAGCCCTAGGGTGGGGGTGAACCACGTAAACATTGTGTTGTTTTTCTTTGTTCTTGTCTTGATGTGTTTATAACTTCTCTTGCTATGTGTTTTGATAGAGATAGATAAATATGTCGATGTTTTGTGCTAATGATGTGTAAGAATGTTAGATCTAACCTATATAAAGGTTCTTAGTGCTTGATATGATAGATATAACCTGTCTATTTATGACAAAGTGCTTAAATACATTAGATCTAAGTGAATGATGCGATGCTATGTTCTATTTGCGCGATAGTTATTGGTTGAATATTGATGAATTGTTGATGCTAAAGTGCTCTATTAAGTATTATAATCAATATATGTGACCCAGCTAAGGTTGCAGACACTTGAGTCCTGCAACCACCCCTACCTCTACCTTGGGTGAGACATCATTTTCTTCGCAGGTGTTGCCAAAAGGGTTGGTAGTTAGGGTTTTCTTGGTGCATTGTTGTAGCATTGAACCTTGGGTCTGCCCCTGTTCCAACAAAGATTTATGTCAAAGTCATACTCACTAAGAAAGTCTAACCACCTATTTTGTTTGGAATTTAAACTTGGTTTTCCAAACAAATATTTCATACCAGAATGGTCTATTCTCAACTCAAATATTTTACCCATGACATAATGTCTCCACATCTTCAAGGTATGCACTATAGCTTCCAATTCTAAGTCATGAGTAACATAGATCCTTTTATGTTCTTTTAAATTTCTTGATTCGTAGCATACCACGGTCCCATTCTGACTCAGGACTCCACCAAGCCCTTGCTTACATGCGTCCATGCACACAATGAAGTCTGCATCAGGGTCAGCAATTCCCAAAAATAGCACACTTGTCAACAAACTCTTCAAGTGTTGAAAACTCCTTGCAAAATCTGGAGTCCATTCAAATCGTGCACATTTATTTTGCAAAGATGTAATTGGATGTGCAATCTTTGAGAAGCCTTCAATAAACCTTATGTAGTACCCTGCCAGTCCCATGAAAGATCTCACTTCTGCAACATTTCTTTGTGTTGGACATTTCTCAATGTATTTTATCTTTGTTGGGTCAACATCTATTCCTTCCTAAGAAATGATATGACCCAAATAATGGATCTACCTCTGGTAAAATGAACACTTTCTCAGCTTTTCATAAAGTTGATGCTCCCTCAATACCTTCAACACCATATTCAAGCATTTCTCATGTTCTTCTTCAAATTTAGCGTAAATAAGGATGTCTTCCAAAATTACAACAATGAACTTATCCAAGTATTCTCTAAAAACTCCATTCCTTAAACACATGAAGATAGTTGGTGCATTCAACAACCCAAATGGCACCACTGTGAACTCATAATGGTCATACCTTGTTCTGAAGGTAGTATTTTTTATGTCTTCCTCTTTTATTCTCACTTGGTGATATCTATATCTGAGATCAATCTTGTAAAATATTTGTGTGCCCCTTAGCTGATCAAACAGGTCATCTATCCTTGCCAAAGGATACTAGTTCTTCACTATTACTTCTTCAACTGCATGAAGTAATGCAGATTCTCAACATACCATGTTTATTTTTCACAAATAAAACCGACGCACCCCAAGGTGACAGACTTGGGCATATATACCCCTTCTTCAAAATCTCTTGAAGTTACATCTCCAATTCTTTCAGCTTTGGTGTACTCATCCTATAATGAGTGTTGGGAGGCCTTTTAGGCCCTAATAGTAATCACATATGTATAAATGAATATATATAAGAAAGTGGATAAATTCAAGTAAGAATATATGTAATAAATGGTAAATGTAGGATTAGTTGGAGTGGGTGCAACCACTCCAAACATTTATCCATTGTATAAATAACCCTAAATATGGAATACAAAGATGGTTGGTTAACCTTCCCATATACACTTCTTGAGTACATGTGTCTTGTTCTGTTCTCCTTAATGCATCTCTTCTTGAATTTCTGTGTAATATAGAAGATTACAAAATTGGTGTTGTTTCCTCCTTCATTTGGTTGGGTGAAATCAACAACAAATGAGGGTGGTTTGTGTTGGATTACTGAGAGGGGAGGTGAATCGGTAATAGAGAAATTTAATCCCTTTTAACCATATAATCCAAGTGTTATATCAATGAAGCATTATCATCCAATAACTGTAGAGTAAATAAGCAATGAACAAATGAACAATCATACACATACACAGTACACCAGTGTTTTACGTGGAAACCCAAATCGGGAGAAAACCACGGAATGTTTTTTCTTATATATCTTGAAGAATTACATTCAATGGAAGAACCAACTTCCTTTGTTTTCCAGCTGCAACTGGAAGGAGGCTCCAACCCCCTAGTTTCTCAGGCTACAACCTGAGGGAAGCTCCAACTCCCCAATTCTCTGGCTACAACTAGAAGGAGGCTACAACCCCCTATGTTC
>ML786941.1:572415-625410 GCA_009831015.1 Picea engelmannii
TTCATTCTTACTGTGTTTGCCTGAGAAAAGGGGTTGAGATTTTGGGTAGAAGGATAAAGATTAAATCTGAAGGGTCATGATCTGCATGTAGGCTTAGAACCCTAGCTTACTAGTCCGTAGGGTAAAATACCCAACAACAATGGATATGTTGATTCAAATATGGCAGGTGAAAAAGATAAAAGGAGGAGAACCATGGGATATTTTTTTACTGTAGGTGGAACAACAGTAAGTTGGATTTCTAAACAACAAAATGTTGTTTCACTTTCAACAATAGAGGAAGAGTATATTGTTGCTATAGAGACTAGTAAAGAGATGATTTGGTTACAGAGGTTTATGGAGGAATTGGGAAAGAAGCAAGATAATAATAGGTTGTACTGTCACAGTGAGAGTGCCATTCATCTTGCAAAGAAATCAACCGTCCATTTGAAGACTAATCATATACAACTCGGGTACTATTTCATATGATCCATCTTGGAAGATGGACATTTGAAGTTGGAAAAGATACACACTAGCCAAAATCTTGCAGGCATGTTAACAAAGGGAGTAACCAGGGACAAAATGAGTTCCTACTCAGTTTCAGTTGGTCTTCAATCATGAAGGTGAAGATGAGAAATTTTCTAGGTCCAAGAAGGAGTATAGTCCAATAGGTACAAAATCATTGGATTTGTTGTGATCAGTCTCCAAGTGGAAGATTGTTGGTTGTGGAGCCTAATTATATTATTATTTCATAGGTATTTTTTTTCAGTTGTGTTTATACCCCATGACGAATGTACAACTCGGAATACTTTACACCCCTCCACACGGGGGTTTCAAGGGGGGATTTCCCCCTTTGCGGGGCTCAGGGAGCTTGTCCCCTCGGCTAGGAGGTTCGGGAGAAAGCAGGCCCTCGACGGGGGTTCAGGGGTGTCTCCCCCGAAGGAAAAATTGCCTTGTAAATGTATATTGTAATTTCACAATAAATCTGGACAATTCATTATAAGGTCGTTGACCTGATGGTAGAATATGTTAAGGTTTTTTTCCCTATAAGGAAACCTTATTTTATGAGGGAAATGTATTGAGGCTATGTATCATTGTGAATATTGTGTTTTGAGAGAGGAGACTATGAGAGAAAGAAGAGGAAGTTACAATGGGTGTGTTGTAGGTTGTATCCCTTCATTTGTTGGATAATAAAAGGGAAGGACCTAGAAATTTCTCTGGTGGATGTAGCCCACACTGGGTGAACCATGTATATCTGTGTATCTATTGTATTGTGTATCTTTTGTGTTTTGTTTCCACATTTGTTTTTATTTTATTGCTCTGCGATCCTATTTTTCTAAAATGATTGAGAAGGAAAATACATTGGAATTCAATTGTTGTTGAAGTTGTTGGAAACGTTGCATGATCCAAAACTCCAATATACTATTGTTCAAGGAGTGTGCGAGGTGATGACCCAAAATTATGTTGAATTTGTGAGGTGAACATGAATGAAAGTTGGTGGAGTCGAATTTGAACTATTGTTCAAGTGATATTTAACTGGTGCATTAATTGGGTCTGGTGGTACACCTAGTCGACTAATGTTTAGCCTATGGTCAACTGATGACAAAAATGTAGTTATGTTGCAAATAAAGAAAATGATTCCAGTAACAATACGTGAAGGATGGAAATTTTCTTTTCATTATTTTAAGTGTTTGCACATGAAAAAGGATGATGAATTGGTATGACTAACAATGCACCTGTAAACTATCCATGGATAATTTTTGTCAATGCTTTGGTGTGCATCATATCAAACCTTCCACCGGTTAGAAATTGGGAGTTTTCTCACTATTATCAATATATTTATGACTTTGTGCAAAGAAACATTTGTATCAGCACCTTTCATCTATGAGATCTATAACATCCTATTATTGCGAGCACGTGTTATTGACTTATTCTTTGAGGACACTTGGGTGCAAGTGATCCGGTTATAGTACATGGTTAATTGTTTCACTTATGGATTTTTATGATGATGTTGATGGTTTTGATTTAATGTTATTTGATATATATGTATTGAAAGATGTTATTGACAATTTTTCCCTGAGTTTGAAAGACACTTGACAGATTATGGATGCCGATGGCATCAATGGACCTCCTTGGACTCTGGATTGAGTCAGGGAGTGGATTATATTGGTTTGAGTATTTTATTCATGCATATGTGACATATGATTGATTATAGTATGATTTTGTAAATGGATCATTGACATCGTTTCGTCGATGGATGCAGGCTGACGAATGTTTGCTAATCTGACTCACATAAGGAGTAAAGGGGCCATGCATAGAAACCAGATATTGAGGGAGAGGTATGGCAGCGTCCTTGTCACAGCCTAATATCACTTTCATCATGTCTCAAATTGTAGGTTAACGATTACCTCGTTCAAGAGGTCCACGATGTCATGAGGGAAGACTGATACAATCGCTCATGAAGATTCTAAGGGGTGCACAATAAGGTGAAGTCCTTATTCCTTAGAATCCCTTAGTCTCTCACAAGGTTGCCAAAATGGAGTGTTGACTCTAGGGGTTGGACAACTACCAAAACCAGTCAAAGGCGAGTGGCACCCTTGGAACATGGAGTTGCACCTTGAAGGGCACGTCACATAAGTAAAACTTGAGTCAATGAATCTAAGTGGCCTAGAAAACCTTGAAAGAATAATTATAAACATTGAAAATCTTTAGGCTTTGTCAGATATGAATAATTAATGAGTAAATTTATTAATTGTAAATCTCAAATGAAAGTCTAAGCCTATTCAAAAAAAATTAAGCCTAAGTCTAAGTTCTTGTAAGGAGACTAAACTAAATTATTAACTAAATTAATAAGGAATGACGTAAATCAATTTAAGAATTAATTAAAACAAAATAAACCTAAGGATTTGATTCAATACACATGTGTGCAAGAAAATACCAAATTGGAATTTAAGATAAGAAAGAAATAAAGCATGAGATATTATGTGTACGCATAGAATGATATCTAGAGTCTAGCTACCACTAGTCTAACTAGAAGAAGACTCATATTTTAACTCAACTCAGATTTAATAAGGGGCCAGTCATTAAATAAAAATCTGGGGAATAAAGAGGCAACTAGGAGCGATTTAAGGAGCACATTTAGGAAAGGTGAGGGAAATTGATTTTTATTTAAAATATAATATGTAATTACTTGTACAACTTGGGGCAAGAGTGACAAGTGTAAGGAGGAAATAATTCTAATTTATTTAATCAAAAGTAAAATTAATTGTGCATATGGGGAGGTGTCAGTAAGGAATTTCCTATAATGCAAATTGTCTAGATGGCAAAAAAAATCACACTGGTTATTGGTAAAGTTATGATGTCGAATTATTTTTTATTGGTTTTACTTGTGAGAGTTGGAATACCTAGCTTGAGAGAGAGTGGTGGCTTTACCTTGCAAGGCAAGCTAGGAGCTAGAGAAATTTTTGGGAGCAAGAGTACCCCTAGCATTGGCTGGGAAATACCAGTGAAGTCTCAACAATTAGCGAGCGGAAGAAGGAAGGAGATCCTATTGCCGAAGCACATATGTGACTCGTCGTCACCGATTACGGTATTTCCTTATGTTTTTACATAGAAATTGTAGTGGATTTAATTTTGAATGTTGTATGTTATGTATAAAAATTTAGCAATTATTGTTGTTCTACACCAAAAAATCTTCCTTCTGCCAATATAAATTTTGGTTATTATATTTGTTTTTAGGATACCTATGGGTTTTACATAGAGTTGTAATTTTATATGTTAATAACATTGAACCCGGGACTTGATTAAACCTTTAGTAAATGTTGTTGAATGCAATGATGAGCTTCTTAAGAATTATATTATTACATTTCCAAGAATATAAGGTCATCGACAAATCTTGGCGATTACCATGTGCATTAAGTTGATGGTTAACTGAGAATTTGGTCACTGACCCTACGAAGAACAATGGCTTCGATGGTAACCTTCACTATGTAAATTCCTTCCTGGATGGTAGTTTCCAGTGTCGTAACTCATGTCCTTCTTCATCAATGGTTGTTGTATGCGTATGCAAACAATTTTTTATTGACAAGAGTGTGGTTATGAGTGTTGTTGTTAGCGCATCCTTGTCTTGTAAATGAATTGGAAAATTGTGCAAACCGAGGATCTGTCGCCACCCCATCACGGGACCCTATGATTTCATTTTTCCAAATGTCTTGACAATAAATATTAGCGCTTGATTCGTCTTGGGGATTGCTTCCCTTGGTGTCGATGTAACACTGGGTGCTTAGGCTGGAAGGGATTTGCATGGATAGGTTATTAGAATGAAAACAAATTTATTCTTGTTGCAAATGAATTTATTCTTGCTGCAAACGAATTTATTATTAGAATGCAAAAAAAATTATTCATGTTGCAAATGAGTCTACTATTAGAATGCAAATGAATTGGATAACGATTCTCTGCTGCAATTTATTCATGTTCTCTTACTCTAATTGGAAAACTAAAGTACATGCCCCGTTTCATTTTTTGTTGTGTTATTTGTTTCCTATCAACATATCGATTCTGATGGAGTCTTGCAAGTCGCCCACTAGTCCATCTTGGATCCAAATGGTTAATCCCTGAAATCGTAATGATTTTTCCCATGGAAATCGTGAATTGGTATAGAACCTCGTTGTTATAGACCCTCATTGGTATAGACCCTCCTTGGAAAATCACAATTTGGTATAGACCCTCGTCGATACATACCCTCATTTCCTTCCTCATCTTAGATGAAGTGGGACCCTTGTGTAAGATCCTTTACTGACCCATCGCGTCTAACCAAATTAAATTGTGTCTATAAAGGACCTTTGTGACTTACAGATCTTGCTCACAGATCTAGCTTTTATTGGTGAATATTATAACATCTTTCCAGATAATTAATGTGATGATAGGTGAAATCCGCTTTTGTTGTGGTGCATGCTTGATCTTCTTATTTATGAGCCCATCGATATTGCATTTCTTCCTATCCAGATCCTCAATTATTCCTTCAAGAGATGCGTAGGGACTGGTTAACTTACTACATAGTTGTTTATGTATTGTTAGGAGTGTAAAATACCTAAGTTCCTGTGTGCATTCAAAGTTCAGAGTTGAGAGTGAACCTGCCAATTTATCTAGTCGAACCATTGTTGGACGTGACAACTTATAGAATAGCGCAGAAGGTATTCCCATGCGATATGGGTGAATTTAAGAACCATTTTTAATTTAGGCATGTCAATGCTAAGTCTGAGTAACTGTTGACTTCCTTCCTTATTTCAAGCAAGTGCCTCATGAAGCATCAACGCTTTGTTGTGTTCTTCGACTTCATATTGAAGGTTATGAATTCCTTTAGAACTTTGAACGTTAACTTGTCTTGAAAAAAAAAATTAAGTCTTTTACCTCATTTTACTCGAGAACATATTGAAGTGTTATTGGAGTATTGGAATTTATAATTATTTCTAAATTAATAAGGCTTAAGTCCAATCACAATGGAGAATGTCATTAAATAATCATATGGAAGAAAAGGATTTTAATTCCTTGAAAATATAGCGGGTAATTCCTTAGAAAAAATTATAATTGATAGTTACTTATTGCAATGTATTGGATTTCTAATATATGATGGAACTGATCATGTATAATATCTCTTTATCTAATGCAAATAATCCATTTATCATGTTTCTTTTAATTTAAGTTGTACATAAAGTTAGATCTAGCCATAATAATTTTTGTTGAGGTGTTCAATTATTTATATTTCCCTTAGTAAGAATTGTCGTCACACTAACTTAATAGAATTGAAGGGGACCTTTAGAAGTGGTGACTAAGGTTATGAATTTATAAATAATCTTGCTTGAATTTAAATAAGGGAGAAGGATCCTTGAAGTACTATATTTCCATGTTGATGGATTTAGTTGCATACCAAGGTAAATTTGTATTGGTCTTGGTGTAAGGGTTAAAGTTGAGCAAGATGGATATTATTACTCAATCATATATCAATACTAATTATAATTTACTTATTAGATTCCAGGACTTATATAATGACCATAATTGTGATTTAATGTGTTAAATACTTATGTCTTAACGGAGGAAGTTACAAGATTGTACTTATAGTCATGTGATTCTTATCTAACCTTATGTAATATCCTTGTACCCATTTGTACTTAATTATTGCTTGAAGTTTGTTACACATTATTTTGGTCACTCTCATGATGACCACATAAGCGTGTGTCTAGGGTTCCAGAACAATCTTTCACATGAGGAAAATGGCTGAGTTCTTCCCCTACAAGGCACATTTTTAGAATGACGTCGTAGGCTGATAGTGGTACACAGTGTGGAAATCCTTGATTTCCGCAGGCTGCTCTATGTTTGGCTTGCGGGATTTCAGCATGTTGCTATATAGGCAGGGTGTGGTGGTGCTTGAAGCTAAGAAAATGAAGAATTTTAACGAAGTTTCTAGAAGGAGAATCTTCTAGAATGTGAGGTGGTGTCTGTATGGTTGTGATCTTACTGGATTTTCTGATTTGGTGGGATCATCCTCATCCTAGTAACCACTTCATCTTCTCCTATATAATAATGGATTTCTCATGGAAAAGGTTAAGCAAGGTCAAGCAAGATTAAGAAAATAATAGGTTGAAGACTGTGTGAAGAATCTTGATACAATTGATGCTTGAAGCCTCCATTTGTCCATCAAGCCTTGTGGATTATCTACATGCAAATTTGGAGCAAGTGTATGTGTGTGTTGGAACAAAGGACCATCGAAAGGGAACTTGTGACATCAAGGAAATCTGGTTGTATCTTCCACTTTTACTTAATATGATACAGTGGCATGTTTCTTTCCCATAAAATCATTATCATTTTATTACATGACTCCTTGATCGCATGTCTACGTCTCCATTGAATCTACAATTATTGCTTTCACTTTGGTTGGTTTGTGTCATTACAAATCTAATCTCACAAGAGCACCGGAGCAAAGCAGGGACAACAGAGATATAAGGAAGCGATATATAAATGTATGTCATACACTCCTTCTTTGGTGATAAATTCAATGGTAGTAACCTAGGGAAAGCGTCATGTCCTATCTTGTTTTGTTCTAGATCTAGGTGGATCTAGGGAGATTAGTTTATGTCTGCATTCACCGATTTATCCAATAACAAAATTGGCGACTCCACTGGGGAAATGACTTGATTGTGATTTTTTTTGGCCATTTTCTCTTTACCTATTCTTTTCACTTGAAATCAGTCTCTGAGTCTGTGGGAGAACCATTCAGAATCTTTGGATTTAAAAATCCACTTAGATCCTTTGCCCTCTTTTCAGAATTTCTTGATTTACAAACATCTTCGCACTGTACCTTATACATAGCCTGCGGAAACCTCCAATTTATGCACCTTGGTTGTTTGCTTCAGTGCGGGATTTCCACACCCTATCCATTTCTAGCCTACGGAAACTCTTGATTTCTGCACTGTGATATGCTATCAGCCTACGGCAGCGTCTGTGAAATATTTTGAGTTGGGTCTCAGCCTCTGTTGATGCCCAGTTTTTTCTTTAACCAACTGGAAAGGATTTTTAATACCAACATATGAATTTTCTATAAACATTTGACTTGTTGTTTATAGGTTTTCGGAGATCGAACACCTCTCTTAGTCATTTTCTAGTTTTCATTTTTTTATTTTTAACAACAAGGGTATAATCTCTGAGCTCATATCTGAGTGCTTGTTCAATTAAAAATCTTGGATTGGATTTGAAGTTTTGGATTGATTACGTATTCCGGATTGCTTGATGATTGAGAAGTTGTTTCTTCATTTGCATTTGAGGAAATACTTTCTCGACATTTTTTATTTTTTGTCTTCATTGAAAGTTCGATTTGGGTGCTTGTTGAAGGTATAGATTTTCTTGGATTTCTTGTCTTTTATCTGCCATGCCCTTGGTCTGGTCTTAGAAAGGAAGAATTTGAAGTTATCCATTCTTTTGAATAATCATACATAATAAAATTTATTGCATTTAAGAGAAGAGAACATTGAATAACTCCAGTGTTTATTAGTTGTTTGAAATTGTGTTCATTTAAAGAAAAATGAAGTATATTTTGTAGCTTACATCATTCCGGAAACACCTTCTCCCTGTTGTAGATAGAATTCATTGAACGAAAATTTGCATCATTCATTTCTATTTTCATATTGTTGGGCCAAGTTCTTACACAACATCGGTTTCATCCCCATCTCCCTCTTGAGTAACAACAGCCTTTAAAAATATTGCGAAAATCTAAAACTTAACTAGTAATTTTTTCTAGGGCTCTTTTACACCAACATTAGCTAGGCTAGAGCTTTGAAATAGGCAATGAGACACACTCTCCAAATCACAAAACACACAATAGCATCTTGTGATAGGGAGTGTAAAATTTCATTTGCAACATTTTGTCTTGGGAAGCCCTTCTCACACAAGGGTCAAACCTGAGGTCGCATTGAGATCGGCAGAGTTACTCACCCTGCTTTGTTGATCTCGGTGTAGATATTATGCGTATTATGGGGTTTTCTTGAAGGTATACCCACAATGATGAGTGGAAGCCTCTCAAGTTGATTTTAGGCTAGATACCTTTCCCTTGCGCATGGATCGGACTGTCGACTATCTCTCCAGACATCATTGTTGTTTTTTGTAGCCTTAGTTTCCTATGTTCTTAGGGTCTTACATGAGGTGACTGTGGAGAGGCAAGTCTTTACAATACCTAGAATTGACGTTGGCCAGACTCACTCGGGCTCCTTGGAGGGTATAACCATGATTATGTGTGGGAGCTTGCACCAGGGTGTAAGTCCGTTAAGCAGGTTGTCAACGTAACTTTTCCACCCTAGCCCATCCCCTTCTTGTCTTGACTTCACGACGTTGGATTTCATCACCAACTAGTGACTTAAGAACAAGAATGTTTTTTTTTCTTGGTTTTGATTCCTAGATTCTACTAGAGAGTGTTGTTTGTTTACATAGTTGGCCATAGATTTTTTTTGTAAAATTTTTGATTTGTCCAACATTGACCCTCCACACTATTCACGTAGGATGAAAGGACTACCTCCAGAAGATCCAGAAGTTTCCCAACCCTATCTCCCTAATCCACTAGAGGAATCTCCTCAACAGAGTGAGATCCAAGACCACATACCTTCACAAGCAGAGAGAACTGACTCTTTAGAAAGTTTTCGAATCGTTTTTGATTCTTTAGACGCTTTCTGCTTACCTCCTGGATACGAGAGACGTATTCTTCGACTCAACTCATATGGAGAACTTTTTGTTGAGACTTCTGGAATACCAACTGGAATCCTTGTTGGCCTTGAAAATGAGGATCCTTTTTGGACCACTGACATATCTCGAACTCCGACTTCTAGACGGAATCCTCCCAGCTCATATCCAAAAGTTGAGATAACTATCATTTTTGAACCACCTGAAGCATCTACTAAATTTACGATACCTTTAGATCAATTTAACAGTACAACTTTCTATTTATTCATTGGTTCAGAAGCTGGTCCTAGCTCAACTATCCCTCTTCAGCAAGCCCACTCCACAATGGTCCCAAAAACTACGATTATCCCCACTAGGAACATGGTGGCTAGCCAACCTCTTATTGGTACACCGCGTTCGTCTAGAAAAATCCCCTCACTCCCTCTTGGGTATAATGCCTTGAATGCTTCCATCCCCATTCCTACCTAAGTTCCATCCGGAGCTTCTGGAGTCTTTACTCCTCCTGGGTATAATTTTTCTTTCAGTTCTATTCTGACACCATCCCAATTCCTCTCAGGAGGGTCTTATCCACCTTTTATAGGAGGATTCGGACCCAGTGGCTCTACCACCTTTGGAATTTCTACTTTGTTATTCACTTCTGGTTATCATATTCCTATTGGGAGATAGTATAACCCAGGGGGGGGAAATCAATTTGGAGGTCAAACCCAAATTGGGGCATCATCCTCACCTGGAGGATAACCCCCACTCGGAGGATATAATCCACAATATAGACAGAACATCCCCAAATCACTAGCCCAGTATTGGAGTATTTTTATTCAAGGAAATCCACAATCATCTGGGGGGAAACAACCTCAAGTTATCTTTTTTATACCCCGTATTTTGGGCCAGTCATACCTCGGTTCTTCCAATCCCATTTGGGGTTCGAACTTTCAACCTAATGTCCCTCCCCAAGGGAACATCCCGAATCAGTACAACCCTATGGGCTACATGCCTCTGCACACACATCTGAATCTGTTAGGACCTTCACCTCATATGCAAACTGCTTATGGTCCTACTGGTATACCGACGGGACTCCCTCCCCAAAGTCACCAATATCATCCCGTGAATAGACAATTTCCCTTTTTATCCACTTTGGATCTACCTGATTTGTCTAGAATCTTGAATGATCCTATCCTAAATTCTCCCCACTGGCCCGTTATACCGACCAAATTACCGTCTGGCATTCCAAAATTTGACAATAAACCGGGAGAGGATCCGAACAACCATGTCATGACTTTCCACCTTTGGTGTTCATCCAACTCTTTGATGGATGATTCCATTCGGTTATGACTCTTCCAACAAACTCTCACAGGTTCGGCTGCAAAGTGGTATATAGAACTACCACGAGGTTTCTTCACTGAATTTAATACCCTAGCCATGGATTTTCTTACACACTACCAATTACCGATCCGTTATGAAATAGGAACTAAGATCCTGAGTTCCTTCAAGAAAACTAAGGCCACTCATATCTCTAATCATATTTGTGAGTGGAGACGAAGACGACATTTTATCAAACTCGATCTTCCCAATCAGTTATTGGTAGAGTGGTTCACGAAATCATTGGTGAATGAGATCTCTCATGATATTTCCATGGGTGGAATTGTCACCAAAGAGAAGGCTATCAGTCACGCTTAGTGCCTCAACCTTGTTTATTCACAAACGGGTACTCTTTACAACTTACTCCCTGATGCACCTCGCCCTTCTACTACCACTACTTCAACTACCCTTGTTGCTTCTCATGCGGCTGATGGTGTGATTGGCACTTTCCATGCTCAACCTCAAAATATGCAAGCCTCTCCCATCAACACCAAGTCTAATACTTCTAATGTTCAAAATGCTCTGTCTCCTACTCTTCCCGACGGATAAACCTATGAGGTCAACTTTGTTCAATCTACCCCTACTGGAAAGAATAAATTTAAAAAAGGGAAGGGTAAGAATAAGGAGGATAAAAATAAACTGCAGTCTGAGAAAGCCAACACCCAACCTGTTGATGATAAGGATAAGCGCAAACCCCGATACTCTTTCCTTATCTGTGGTAACGATCACTATGCGAAATATTGTCCAAGAAGGGCCAAGGTTACTAAGTTCCTCCAAGGGACTACAAAACCTCCCACACATGTGATTTTGTCTCAACCTTTCCCTTCTCAACAGCAAGCCCAACTGGTCATCCATGACCAACCCTCTCCCTCCACTACTTCTTATGTACTCATGTGCACTAGTGATTCTAGAAATAATGGCGTTACACTTACCACACGGGCCAAATATTATTCTTCCTCAAAGGAAAAGGTTGACGATATACCACCTTCATTGGTTCAACAAACTCCTTCAAATTTACCTCCCAATGGTCCTCTTCATCTCGAACGATCGAGTCTCAATACAGTTCTTCGCCCTCCCCCAAAGGGTGTTGTTCAAAAGTTTTCCTTCAACCCTCATGCACGTGTTGCTCAGAACTACAGTATTGTAGAAGATCTGGTGCAAGCACCTTCTATGATGTCGGCTCTTGAAGTCCTCCAAAGTTTCCCTGCTCAACAGAAGGCACTGCTAAAGGCTATCGGTGGAATTGATCCTACGGATACAAAGTTGATCATTTTTGACCTCGAAGATCACATTCCGAGACTCCCCCCTCAACTAGCATTCCAAATACAAGTTGTTGTCTCCGACAAGAACATCTGTAGGACTGTTATTGATGAGGGTGCCTCCATGTGTGTAACGTCTATTGTCTGTTGGAAATCCATCGTCTCTCCTCCTCTTACTGAATCACATAACACGCTTAAAGCCTTCAATGGCTATGGCTTTAAACCCTATTGTGTACTTCCTTCGTTGTTTATTACATTGGAAGGAAAATCGGTCAACGTTGAAGTTGAGGTCTTTGATGCACCTCTTGATTATAACCTCTTACTTGGCCGTAGCTGGATTGATTTGATGCGCACCGTTGTGTCCACCCTTTTCCATGCTTTACGTTTTCCACATCAGGGAAAGATCATCACTGTCGACCAGCTAACCTTTTTCAACTCTTACACCCGTACTAGAAATGTACCTTTTATCGCGAAGACACCGTCTGGGTATGAGAACGTTGGTGTGGGCCTACATAAAGATTCCACTCTGATGGGCACGTTCCTGATCCCACCTCCTGATGTTCCACCTCCTTTGGTTTCCTTGATCAATATGATTTCCACCTCGGTTCGCCAAACTCACATATCTTCTGACTCGTGGGTAATACTTGAACCTAGTGATTATCCTCGCTACGGAAACCAAATGCCTTTAAGTCTGGTTGAATCTGCCTATCAAGCCATTCAATCAAAAACCCCTTCTACCCTCTCTCTCAGTGATTCGTCTCCTGAATCGTTCCACGTAATTTTTCCCATGGACGAGATGATTATGTCGGTTATGTCGATGGAAGATACCCCTTGGGATGATGGACATCATCGTACCATTCTCTTCCTCAAATAACACACCATCGATAGTTACCAACGAATCTCAACTCACTCAATCATTGTTGTCATTTCCTCTATTCCCGAGCCATCACACGACGTGTTATATGAAGGGAACTTAAGTAATATTTCACCCACCATCCCCCTCGACATATCCATTAAACCAAGAGTTGTTGAGAATGTTCACATCGAAGTTTCGTGCTCCACTGACGAGGTTGTCACATATAAATCACTTTTCCAAGAGTTTCGTGACATATTCGCTTGGACCTATGAAGAAATGCCAGGTATTGACCCTGATATTATTGTACACAAAATTAAGATGTACCCAGGCACTAGACCCATCCGACATAGACTTAGTCTGGTCCACCCCCATAAAGCAGCTGCTATTAATCTTGAAGTCAAAAAACTTCTTAAAGCTCGCTTTATTTATCCTGTGGCTTTAACTGATTGGGCATCCAATCTCATTCTGGTTAACAAAAAACAAGGTATGATCCGTGTCTACATCGATTATAGGGATATAAATAAATCTTGTCCTAAGGACAACTTTCCCACCCCCTTCATTGACCAGATCGTCGACGATTGCGCTGGGAGTGAAATATTCTCTTTAATGGATGGTTTCTCCAGCTATAATCAAATCAACATCTTGCTCGTAGATCAACACAAAACCGCTTTTATTTTTCCTTGGGGCACCTTTGCCTACCGGAAACTACCCTTCAGTTTAAAGAACGTCGGTGCGACTTTTCAACGTGCCATGTCTTATGCTTTTCATGATATTAAACACATTGTACAGCCATATCTAGATGACCTACCAACACATTCCATCCATCGTAGTGACCATCTGGCACACCTCCGAGCCATTTTCCTTCGTTGTCAGTTCTATCGTATACGCTTAAACCCACACAAATGTGTTTTCTATGTGGAGTCTGGACGACTCCTAGGTTTTATCGTTTCATGCCAAGGGATTAGGGTCGATCCTTTGAAGGTTGAGGTGATCCTCAATCTCCCTCCTCCTTCTTCACTTCGTCAGCTTCAAAGTTTGCAAGAGAAGGCAAACTTTTTACATCGTTTCATCCCAAACTATGCTCAAATAACGCTTGTATTTACTCGACTAATTAAGAAAGGTTCTAAGTTCGTATGGGATTCCACTGCCAACAAAGCTTTTGAAGCTTTGAAACTTACTTTAACCCGTACCCTATTACTTTTCCCACCCGATTATAATCGAGATTACTTCCTTTATCTAGTTTCTTCGGACTCTACGATCGCCATGGTTCTCATCCAATAATATGATTCACACGAAGAACATGTCATTTATTATTTGAGTCGAAGTCTCATGAATATCGAAGCTAAATACTTACATGTTGAAAAACTGGCCTTGGCAGTTGTTCAATTTGTCCAATGTTTCTGTCACTATATCTTATTACGCAAGACCATTGTAATTTTCGATTGCAGCCCCATGCAGCACATTCTTAGACGCCAATTTCTAGGGGGAAAATACTCTAAATGGATCGTAATTCTCCAGGAGTTTGACTTAGAATTCGAACATGCTAAGTCTAATAAATTCTTGTTGTTTGTCGAACTAATTTGTTACCTTCCCTGCACTGAGACAGAGAAAGTAGTAGAGGATTCTTTACTCGATGAATCCCTTTTTCTGATCAGCTCTGGTGACCTTTGGTATGGGGATATCATTATATATCTCCAAACTCAGTCTTTCTTACCTGATTTTTCTAGCACTAACCATCGTCGCATACGTTACCAAGCCCGTCAGTACATTATCCTCAGTGACACTCTTTATCGTCGTGGGGTTGGCTCCATTTTTTGACGATATCTCACCTATGATGAAGCTGAGAAAGATTTGAATGATTTCCACTCTGGAGCATGTGGTGGTCACATGTCTGGGTATGCTGCTGCCTAAAATATCTTACGAGCAGGTTATTTTTGGCCTTTTTTATTCAAAAACTGTATTATTGTCATCCAAAAATTCCATGCTTGCCAAACATACAACAACAAGATAAGATCGCATCCTACTCCTTTACACCTTGTAGTTTATGTTGGACCTTTCACGAAATGGGGCATTGATTTCATGACATGTAACCCTCACTCGATCAGGGGGGCATGGATACATTATTGTAGCCATGGATTTTTTCACAAAATGGGCCGAGGCAATGCCTACATTCGACAATACTGGGAAAACTGCAGCCCTTTTCATATTTAATCATATTATTACTCAATTCGGGATCCCGCAAGCTATCGTTAGTAATCACGGTAGTCATTTTTGAAACTTTATGATGTCTAAACTTACTGACAAGTTGGGTCTTCAGCATGAAAACTCAACCCCCTACTATCCACAGGCCAACGGCCAAGTTGAAGCTATAAATAAAATCCTTATCACTATGCTTCGTCGGATAATAGGAATCCATAAGACCACCTGGCACACGATGTTTTTTTCATCATTATGGGCCTATCGAACGTCTGTGAATTCTGCTACGGGATTTACCCCCTTTCAACTAGTCTACGGCATTGAATTCGTTCTCCCGATTGAATGTGAAATACCATCTTTGAAGCTAGTCGTCGAAATTCTCCCAAACACCTCTGCCGAAGAGGAACGTCTATTGTATCTTATGCAATTAGATGAGACCTGTCATGATGCCACCCTAGTTATTGAAACCCAGAAGAAACGCGTAAAATCCCAATATTACAAGAATGTCAAGCCGTGTGTTTTCTCTGAGGGAGATCTAGTTCTCCTCTATGAACAAGATCATGATCTTATAGGAGCCGTAAAATTTGAAGCTATGTGGCGTGGTCCATATACCATCAAACGAGTGTTAGAGAAGGGAGCTTATTAGTTAGTAGATTATGATGGCATTCCTTTGAGTGAACCTAGAAATGGGCTTTACTTGAAGAAGTATTATTCTTAGACTGTCTCTACATGAGTGCTTGTACTTTTACTGTACCATACTCTTGTGTGTTACTTTTGTGTGTTTTTCATTATTTGGTTTTGACCCCCAACTACTTACCTTGCATTGTGTTTGGTTTCTAGATGTCGACGTCTTCTCTGCCCTATATTGGCTTCGCCGATGGTGCTAGCTGTAATACTCAGAACCTAACTTTCGTTCCTTGGGCAATCTATGCATCCACCAACAAACTTATCATCTTACAAGGTGTTTGCCTCGGTCGTGCAACCAATAATATCACAAAGTATAGCACAGTCATTGAATTATTGATCGATGCTATCTCAATTGGGATTCGTCACTTTGTTGTACGACTTGATTCATAGCTAGTAGTGCTCCGGTTAAGTAATGTCTACACTATTTGAAGTCCTAATTTGTTATGGGTATATCTACAAATTCACTTCTTGGAACGTTATTTTGATTATATTGAATATCAACACATTCCTAGATGTCTAAATACATTAACTGATGCTCTAGCTAATTATGTGTTAGACAGACATTTGAGACATTTATAAATCCAATCACACATTACACGCTGTATATAAAATCAGATTAAGTTGGTAGATGCCTCATGTATATATAATGAAAATGTTTTACAAAAAGTGTTTTCCATCCAAGGACCAAAATATCAAAATATAGAGCCCGTGGCTCCTACAAAATAGCATCATGGATTCCGCTCGCAATAGCACACTACGACCCATGCTACCCTGCGAAGTAACCGACTAAGCGAGCCAGACATGCCTACAGTATGGCATTGATAATGCCTCGGGACCTCCTCGATCGACATGTCGGGGATGCTTGTTGTCAAGCCTTCTAAGTTTTGCTCCATCGCCTAATGGTCTTCGGCATCCCACCCTGCTACCACACATGCCTCTCCTCACCTCTGAATCGGAGATGTGCCCGAAGGTCGATGCAACCCTACATCTACATAGTCAAAAGTCTTTGATTAGTCTTTAGATTGAAAACACAAAAAACATCTAATATCCTAAAAACCACAAAACACTATAAAGAACAAAATATCTTTCTTACCTAGATCTCCCCACTGAAATCCCTCAGGGAGAGCCAAGTCAGGATCACTCTGAAAGTCTAGGTCGGCATACGTATAATCATCAATCATAAAGATTTGGGGCCTTAACCAGTCAAAAAATGCATCATTTTACTTGATAATAGGGCCCGCTATTGTCGAGCCATAAGGTCACACCACCATTTAATTCTTAGGTCTCGTGGGGTGGGTATTCCCCACTCTACCTGTAGCCGCAAATGAGGGACTCTTTCTAAGAATAAAGACAACAAAATGGACCCATACCCAAACTAATTTAGGTCTCCTCTCTTGATTTTAGTGATTTGTGTCTTCATACTACGGAGCATGTCGTCACACCAATTGAATACTTGAGGTTCCATAAATTAAATGGCATATTGAAAATAACTCTGGAGGGCCATGTGCGGCGATGCACTTCCAACCATCTATGAAATGGTAAAGAGGATGGTTCTAAGAGTCATATCCCACACACCTTGGATAGAGAATTTACCTTTGTGCCTTTCGGCATCTGGTTCACAGTGTCGATGAATATACTCACTCATCGGAAAGCCACCACCTTGACCCCCTGTCAGATTCGCACGTGCCCCATGACGGGATAGCCCTGTCAAAAAGTAAATATCCTCAATGTCCAAGGAAAGGACATGAACACCCATGTGAAATACTTGTTGTGTTGTGTCCCACATATGGCTCAAGTACTCTAATAGTCTCTGTTGGGATCTCATGCCCTAGAGTTTGAAAACTTTCAATAGGCCACATTGTCGAAGAGCATCAATGGTTCCTAGATCATTCAAAGCCATAGAGTCGTCATCTTCATGCTCACGTTCTCTCCATTCCAACATTTTTGCAATCAAACACCTGGATGGAAGTAAGAGAGAACAGTTAGCATCCTTATCCATCTTTTTTGGAATTCTTTTTCGCTCAACACTTGCTTTTCTTTTTTGGTTTTCGGCCACCGCAACTGAGCTTTAGTTACAGTGCAGGATTTCCATAGGCGATCCATTGCACACCTACAGAAATCCTTGATTTCCACAGGGCCCGATATTGGCCACCTGCGGCAGCCCCGGCGCACGCCTACGGGCCCAAAAATCACCCAAAAAATCATTTTTTGACCACCAAAAACAAATTTTAAACCATTGAAAAGGAAGAAGATGAAGAACTTATTGTTTTCACGGAAACCATTCGTCGATTGATCGCTTTTTCTCCTCGCAATCGACCTTCGAAGTAAGGGGTGAAAAAGGGGCTTTTAAACAAGTTCTTGACCAAATACAAATGAAATGGTAAAAAATATCTCTTACTCTTATTTATTTCATTTTTTACCCTTTTTATAATATTTTATATTATATAAATGTGTTTGGTTATAAACCCTCAAAAATAATAGTCTCGTGAGTGTCTTGTTTCTTGTAGGAAGAAGACTAGAGTACTAATTAACAGAGTATGGATCTTTCTTCTGTAATTTTTTTTTCCTTGTTACGCATATCAATACTTTTTTAGGGTTTTTTAGTAAAACCTCGAGTTCACTCTTCGTTCGTTCTCATGCTTGAAAATTTATGAGAACGTAACTGAGTATAATTTTGTCGTCCTTTCGTACTCGTCTTGGTAACACAAAAAGCAACACACATGGAGTATCATTTAAGCTCTTTTCACACTCCATAAAAACAAAAATATTGTCGAGTGACCTTGTTCTGTTCATGCTCGTAAAAGTATTTGAATAAAACGTTCGATAGGCGATAGTTTATCACTTGTTTGGTCCTGTCAAACTATTTTTATGAAAAAGGAACTGAGAGAGTTCTCTTTAAAGTGTTTTTCAAACTCTATAAACATCGAAAGACCAACATGGGACCGAACCACTCCTTCTTAGGGTTCGTTAAAAATACTCTGAGGGACTCATCCAAAGGATGAGATTACATTACAAGCATATGTTATCCTCCTCAATCCCATGTAAAAATAAAGAGGTACTCACCAGAAATGGTGGGAGGGAATTTGGGAAAGAAATGTCTCTCTGTATCTGTGTCAGTGGCAGTACTAGTTTCTCTTGAACATGACACCCCCTTCTTCATTTGAATCTAGGTTGGGAAATCCATTTGTCTCTCATCTGGCCTTCTTCGAATTCATATCTTGGGTCGTCTTTGAGTCGATGCTACCAAGACCAGTGTCGTGTCATTCATATGTTCAAGAGAAGTCTAAACAAACCCTCCCTTGAGTCGACCATCTACATTGTCATTTATTACCATGTCGACCTTCCCTGTGTCAGTTTTGAATCATTTTCATACTTTGATCTACCCTTGATCTGTTACTTATTTTGTGTCACTGATGGGGGATACATCAAGGCCCTCCTGTGATGAGTCTTTTTTCCTGTCGACTTCAACTCATCATCCGAGAACAAGACTTAGAAATCGTTTAATACCTTAGAGCTTGCATGCCTCAATGGCAAGTTTCTTCACTCTCGATAGTGGATTCACATCATTGGTCCCTAATTGAGAGATTTCATCGAGTGTTCGACTTCAGCTCATTTATTCACATTCGTTGGATTGTACTAAGGCGCCTTGGGAGTCATTGACATCAATGGTGATTTCCCTCACACTTGTTAACGGTTTTCATCAATGATCGGTAATCAAGTGGTTTCTACCATGTTCGACTTCAACACCTGTAATCGCATGGTTAGATTCGTACTTATAGACGACGGGATTGAAGACTCTGGATATTATCTTTTTGGCCTAGGTTGTGATGAAGTATTTATGATTTGAGTTGACACACAGATCCACTTTGTATGTCTCATGGTTGTGTCTGAATTTACACTTTCTAATACATAGATCCATGGTGTATTTCTAGTGGCTATGTAGAATCTTGATGGCATGGATCCACGGTGTATAATTGGTGGCCATGACTTGCATTTATGATTTCAATCACTTGTAATCTGAGCATGGGAATTCCTACCTCATAAATGTTATAATTCTATGCAGATGCTTGATTGTTTGCAGGTTCTTGATTGGTGCGCTCCTTGTTCCCGACACACACACGCATTTTACAAAGTATTTCGGCTGTCAAATGTTATAGCCTCATACTTTGGGGGGCATTTTGTTACACATTATTTTGGTCACTCTGATAATGACCCCAGAAGCATGTGTCCAGGCTTCCAAAACAATTTTTCACATGAGGAAAATGGTTGAGTTCTTCCCCTACAAGGCACATTTTTAGAATGATGTTGCAGGCTGACAGTGGTACACAGTGAGGAAATCCTTGATTTCCATAGGTTGCTCTATGTCTGGCCTGCGGGATTTTTGCAAGTTGCTATATATGCAGGGTGTGGCGGCACTTGAAGCTAAGAAAAGGAAGAAGTTTCATGAAGTTTCTAGAAGGAGAATATTCTAGAATGTGAGGCGTCGTCCGTATGGTTGTGATCTTACTGGATTTTCTGATTTGGTGGGATCATCCTCATCCTAGTAACCACTTCATCTTCTCCTATATAATAATGGATTTCTCATGGAAAAGGTTAAGAAAGGTCAAGCAAGATTGAGCAAATAATAGGTTGAACAATGTGTGAAGAATCCTGATAAAATTGATGCTTGAGGCCTCCATTTGTCCATCAAGCCTTGTGGATTATCTTCATGAAAATTAGGAGCAAGTGTATGTGTGTGATGGAACAAAGGACCACCGAAAGGGAACTTGCAACATTAAGGCAATATGGTTGTATCTTCCACTTTTACTTAATATGATACAGTGGCATGTTTCTTTCCCATAAAATCATTAGCATTTTATTACATGACTCCTTGATCACATGTCTAGGTCTCCATTGAATCTACAATTATTGCTTTCACTTTGGTTGGTTTGTGTCATTACAGATCTGATCTCACAAGAGCACCGGAGCGAAGCAGGGACAACAGAGATATAAGGAAGCGATATATAAAGGTATGTCATACACTCCTTCTTTGGTGATAAATTCAATGGTAGTAACCTAGGGAAAGCATCATGTCTTGTCTTGTTTTGTTCTAGATCCAGGTGGATCTAAGGAGATTAGTGTATGTTCGCATTCACCGATTTATCCAATAACAAAGTTGATTAAGTAAGGTATATTATTAATGCACATCCATCAAAATGATAGATGTTTATGATACTTGTTTATTGTGTTGCGCTACTAGTTAAAAGTTCTAAACTAGCATAGAAATTATGCAATTATTAACCTATTGTCCTTTCCCTTTCTTTGCGTAGATGCAACATTATTGTGTACATGGTATTTATTGACAAGATTAATGACGTGTGATTCCATGCCTTACTATTAGAATCTAGTCATGAAGTTTAGTATAGGAGTTGGACAAGGGAATTAGATACCTCTATGTTCCTCAAAACAGTCGCCAGTCCCGAGTCCTTAAATGGTCAAAATCAATCGGATGAATCTTGGACTTGAGCGTTTCTTATGTGTCTTGGAGTTCCTAACCATGCAGGATAGGTTGGGTAGGTAATTTCTTTATGTTATCCTTATGTGTTGAGTTGATTGAATAAAAGTAATGATGTTTGAGTTGATCGTGATGTGTTGATTATGTGTCTCTATTAATTATGTTAATGCGTTGATTATGTGTCATTATTAATTAAGATGATTTCTAGATGGTGTTGTTATTCATTATGTGGTGACATTTTAAATTCCTAATGTAGAAAAAAAAAATTGTATGTATATATATACCTCTTTTTGTAACCTTTAATTGTTTTCATAATGGAGGGGACGTTACATACGGTATCAGAGTGGGATCAACCCTACAAATTTGGATCGTTACGCCTTCCCCTTTGTTAAAATTATGACTTAAACATTATCGCTAATTAAAATTTGAAATTGTCCATGCAAGTATTCATGGTTAGAGGATGTCATGGAGGTAGATGATGTGGTGCTAGGGGAGGAGGTGTTATGCCTCCAGTAGAATCCATGCTAGAGGGGTCTAACCCCCAAGGATAAGAACAAGTCATTGGGCATGAGCAGGTTGCAGTAGGAGATGTGGTTGGTTTGGTGACATCCTTTCAGAGGATGTCAGAGGCCTTGATTAAACGACTAGATAGAGATGAGGTCAGAGCGTTTGTACCCAATGAGGGTTCATAGTGTGCTCCAGCTGGTAGTGGTAGCATTTACAGAGAACTTGAGAAGGTGAAGTTTCCTAAGTTCATGGGTGCCATGAACAGCTCAGCCACTGAGGCATTGTTGGAGAACATGGCGATGTGATTTTCACTTCGTGACTACACCTCCAACATGAAGGTATGCATGGTGGTATTTCAGCTGAAAGGGAGTGCTCTTCTATGGTGGAAGACACTCCCACCTCAACTAAACATGGTCGTCGAAGACGTGTCATGGGAATTGTTCAAGGAGCAGTTCCGGGAGAGGTATTTGTCAGAGGAATTCATTGAGCACTAGCTCAATGAGTACAGTGTCAAAGTATGAGGCCAGATTTATGGAGCTACTTTGGTATGATCCACATCTGAACATGGAGAAGCTAAAGGTCAACAAGTTTGTGTTCGGTCTTAAATTCAACATTCGTGCGAAGGTGAGGATCCTAATGCCTTAGACGTTGCACGATGCAGTCCAGAAGGCCCTCATAGCTGAGGAAGAGATGACCAGCGGGAGTCAAGGTATGAATCCTACAAGACCGACTAGACAGATGACATCTAGAGCGCAGTAGCATCAGACACTAGCCAGATAGACATTAGGATATCGAGATACATCTAGAGGATCCTTATTCACAATGACCAAATCCTCAGTAGAGTACTCCTTATATAGGACCACCACATCAACAGCAGCGTCACCTGCAGCAGTATCATTTTAGGCCTATTCAGCAGAACAGACCAAGATCTCAGATTAGTATGTCAGCAGCTTCTACTTCGCGGACCAGAAGTACTGGACCAAAGACCGAATGTTGGACATGTGGAGAGACACATTATCGGTGAGACTGTCCTATTGAGAAGGCCAGAGAGGTTGGATCAACATGACACACTACAGTTGGATATTTGGGCAAGGCCCACAGGATTTATGCAGTGGTGAATAACCGCCAGGCCAAGCACCAGTCCATTGTGCTCGAGACATTAGGTAAAATTTCCGAACAAACTTTTAGTATTTTGATAGATCCAAGTGCTACAAAGAGCTTTATTACTAGTGCAGCACTAAAAATAATTAAGGTAAAGGCAGTCGAGCACAACGAGTTTAGGTACGTAGAAGTGGATTTGGGTGCCAAACAGAAGGTTGGAGGAAGTGTTACAGACTATAGCATTAACTTGGGAGATATTGTAACAAAGGCCAACCTATATGTCACAATCTTGGGATCTTATGACGTAGTGATCGGTATGGATTGGTTGGAATCGCAAGATGCGATAATCAACTGTAAGACAAAATGGTTGAGTTTGAATGATGATGTGGGAAAGAGAAGAGTGATTGTAGGAAAAACCAGAGAGTGTCCTTGAGGTTCATTTCTTCCCTACAGCTACAAAAGAGCATGCGCAAAGGATTTAAGTTATATGCAATATTGGCGCTAAATGAAAATAGCGAGGCAAAATGGTTAGAAAACATTCTCGTAGTACAAGAGTTTACTGATGTGTTTCCGGAAGAGTTACTAGGTTTGTCACCCGAAAGAGAGTTGGAATTTACAATCGCTGTGAAACCTGGAACTAAACTGATAGCAAGAATGCCCTATCAAATTTCAATGCCTGAGTTACAGGAGTTGAAAATGAAATTGAAGTAATTGTTGGACTTGGGACTTATACATCCAAGTGTGTCACCTTGGGGTGTGCCAGTTATTTTCATAAGAAAGAAGGATGTATTGTGGAGGCATTGTATTGACTATTGTCAACTGAACAAGGTGAGGATCAAGAACCAGTATATGTTGCCAAGAATAGATGATTTGTTTGATCAGATGAAAGGACTGATGGTGTTTTCGAAGATTGACTTGAGATCAGGATATCACCAGTTGTAGATTAGAGAGGAAGATATCCCTAAAACCACATTTAAGATGAGATTCGGACACTATAAGCTTACAGTTTTACCGTTCAGACTGACAAATTCCCTGGGGGTATTCATGAGCTTGATGAATGGGGTTTTCCACGAATACTTGGAAAATTTTGTTCAAGTATATATTGATGACATACTCATTTATTCTTGGTCAAATGAATAGCATGACAAACATTTAAGATTGCTACTACAGTGTCTACGAAAAAACAAATTATACGGGAAATTGTTGAAATGTTCTCTTTACCAATCGAAGATTCATTACTTAGGGTACATCATATATTGTGAAGGTATTGTTGTGGACCCAGAAAAGGTAGAGGCTATTATGGAATGGATTGCACTGACAAACGTACAAGAAGTACATAGATTTATGGATTTAGCGGGATATTACCGATGGTTCGTCGAGGGTTTTTCGAAGATAGAAAATCCGATCACAAAATTGCAAAAGAAAAAAAGAAGTTTGTATGGACTCAAAAATGTGTGGAAGCATTTCAAAGGCTCAAGGAGTTGTTGACGATAACACCAATACTGAAAGTCCCCAACATGGACAAGGAATTCTTGGTATGCACGCATGCATCCAAGGAGGGTTTAGGTGGAGTTTTGATGCAAGATGGTCGGGCGATTGCTTACATTTCAAGGAAATTGAGAAGCCATGAGGAGAACTATGGAACATGTGATTTGGAGTTATTGGCCATTGTATATTCCTTGAGAATTTGGAGACATTATCTTATTGGATGTAAATTCAAACTAAAGATAGATCAATGTGGACTACAACATATATTTACGCAGAGTGACTTGAACGCACGATAGAGGCGTTGGTCAGAGCTACTTAGCGAATACGACTTCGATATTACCTACATAAAAGGTACGGTGAACAGAGTGGTAGATGTGTTGATTCAAAGACCACACATATTCTCAGTAATACCTCTTCAAATGAATCTTTGAGAAAATATTCTAGCGTTACAGGTAAACGATGATTGGTACAAGGAAGTTAAAGAAATTATTGGACAAGATACCATGATGGTACTGAAGTTTGAAGGATATACACTGGAAAATGATGGATTTTTGAGATATCACAATAGAATTTATGTACTACCTAATGACGAATTAATAAGTTTGATCTTAAGTGAAGCACATTGCACGGTGTACATGGCTCATTCGGGAGTCACGAAGATGAGAGCAGACCTTAAGCCCTTATTCTTATGGAAAGGAATGAAAGTAGACATAGTTAGTTACATGGAAATATGCCTAGAATGTCAGCGAGTGAAAGATGAACATAGACATCCCTCAGGATTACTAAAACCACACGTTATTCCGGAATCAAAATGAGAGGTCATTTTGATTGCCTTTATAATTGGATTTTCACTGATGACAAGGAGACGCGACTTGATTTTCATGGTAGTTGACACTCTGACAAAGAGTGCACACTTTATTCTTGTATGTATGACGTATCAGGTGCCAGACATAGCTAGATTTTTTGTCAACGAGAGAGTAAGTTTACATGGTGTACCAAGAAGGATCATATGCGATCGAGGATCGGTGTTTACAGGACGATTTTGGACTAGCTTCCAAGAGGCTTTGGGAACACAACTGAAATTTAGTACAGCTTGTCACCCTGAGACAGACGAAAAGATAAAAAGAACGAACCAAATTTTGGAAGATATGTTGCGTATGTATGTGATGGACCAACAAAAACGTTGGGAAGAGTTCTTACCATTAGTAGAGTTTGCATACAACAACAGCTATCAAAGTACCATTAAGATGGCATCATTTGAGTTTCTTTACGGGTGACCGTGTTGGATGTTGTTGAACTGGGATCGACTTGAGGATAGGGTCCCGATGGGACCAGAAGTGATCCAAGAAATGGAAGAATAGATGCAATCAATAAGACAAAGGATTAAGGAAGCGCAATATCGACAGAAGAGTTATGTCGATGTGCATTGCATTGACCGCAGTTATGAAGTTGGTGACCGAGTTTTCTTGCAGGTGAAATCGCACAAGAGTTCAATCAAGTTTGAAAAGGGTGCTAAACTCTCTCCTAGGTTTGTGGGACCTTTCAGAGTTGTGTAAAATAAGGGACATGTGGCATGTCGACTAGCCTTTCCTGATTCTTTAAGGCATATGCACCTTGTATTTCATGTATCTATTTTGAGACATTATGTTAGTGATCCTACACATGTTATTTATACGAGTTATTTGCAGGTTTCGGACGAGGGTTCTCTCACGGTGGAGCCAATCCGCATTCTGGACCATCGCATTTGAAATCTACGACATAAAATAGTCGATCAGGTCAAGGTCCATTGGGATAATTATAGTTCGCACTCGTCTACATGGGAGGACGCATATGATATACGTCATCAATTTCCTTACTTATTTGATATATTAGACATATAGATCTTGTGATATACTTTTATTACTTCATTTATATATGATTTACAACTTCAGAATGAAGTTTAAAACAAGAGGGGGTGTGTGTAACATCCCTCTCTTATTCTTTGAGGACACTTGCGTGCAAGTGATCTAGTTATAGTACATGGTTAATTGTTTCGCTTATGGATTTTTATGATGATGTTGATGGTTGTGATTTAATGTTATTTGATATATATGTATTGATAGATGATATTGACAAGTTTCCCCTGAGTGTGTGGGACACTTGACATATTGTGGATGTCGATGGCATCAATGGACCTCCTTGGACTCTGGATTGAGTCAGCGAGTGGATTGCATTGGTTTGAGTATTTTATTCATGCATATGTGACATATGATTGATTATATTATGAATTTGTATATGGATCATTGACAATGTTTCATCAATGGATGCAGGCTGATGAATGGTTGCTAATATCACTCACATAAGGAGTAAAGGGGTCATGCACAGAAACCAGATATTGAGGGAGAGGTGTGGCCACATCCCTGTCACATCCTACTAGCACTCTCGTTATGGCTCGAATTGTAGTTTAGCGATTACCTAGTTCAAGAGGTCCACAATTTCGTGAGGGAAGACTAAGACAATCACTCAAGAATATTCTAAGGGGCATGCAATAAGGTGGAGTCCTTAGTCCTTAGAAGCCCTTATTCTCTCACAAGGTCGCTCGAATGGAGTGTTGAATCCAAGGGTTGGACAACTACCAAAACCAGTCAAAGGAGAGTGGTACCCTTAGAGCACGGAGTTGCATCTTGAAGGGCACATCGCGTAAATAAAACTTGAGTCAATGAATCTAGGTGGCCTAGAAAACCTTGAAAGAATAATTATAAACTTTGAAAATACTTAGGCTTTGTCAGATATGAATAATTAATGAGTAAATTTATTAATTGTAAATCCCAAATGAAAGTCTAAGCCTA
The DNA here is from genome assembly GCA_009831015.1 of Picea engelmannii. Lineage (NCBI taxonomy): Eukaryota > Viridiplantae > Streptophyta > Pinopsida > Pinales > Pinaceae > Picea > Picea engelmannii. Next base: position 599,386 of record ML786941.1, read on the forward strand.
TTAAAAAAAAATTAAGCCTAAGTCTAAGTTCTTGTAAGGAGACTAAACTAAATTATTAACTAAATTTAAAAGGAATGAGGTAAATCGATTTAAGAATTAAATAAAACAAAATAAACCTAAGGATTTGATTTAATACACATGTGTGCAAGAAAATACCAAATTGGAATTTAAGATAAGAAAGGAATACAGAATGAGAGATTATGTGTATGCATAGAATGGTATCTAGAGTCTAGCTACCACTAGTCTAACTAGAAGAAGACTCCTATTTTAACTCAACTCGGATTTAGTAAGGCATCAGTCATTAAATAAGAATCTGGGGAATAAAGAGACAACTAGGAGCGATTTAAAGAGTGCATTTAGCAAAGGTGAGGGAAATTGACTTTTAATTAAAATACAATATGTAATTATTTGTGCAACTTGGGGAGAGGGCGACAAGTGTAAGGGGGAAACAATTCTAATTTATTTAATCAAAAAGAAAGTTAATTATGCATATAAGGAGGTGTCAGTAAGGAATTTCCTATAAAGCAAATGGTCTAGATGAGAAAAAAACATCACACTGGTTATTGGTAAAGTTATGCTGCTGAATTATTTTTGACTGGTTTTACTTGTGAGAGTTGGGATACCCATCTTGAGAGAGAGTGGTGGTTTTGCCTTGCAGTGCAAGCTGAGAGCTAGAGAAATTTATGGTTTGTGTGTGTGGCCCCTTTGCGGCTCGGGGGGCTAAGGGGGGAGAAGAGTACCCCTAGTGTTGGTTGGGAGGTACCAGTGAAGTCTCAATGATTCACGAGCGGAAGAAGGAAGGAGCGCCTATTTCCAAAGCACATATGTGACTCGTCATCACCGGTTATGGTATTTCCTTTTGTTTTTACAAAGATATTGTAGTGGATTTAATTTTGAACAATGTATGTTATGTATAAAAATTTAGTAATGATTGTTGTTATACACAAAAAAAAAAAATCTTCCTTCCACCCATATAAATTTTGGTTATTATAGTTGTTTTTAGGATACCTATGAGTTTTACATAGAGTTGTAATTTTAGATGTTAATAACATTGAGCCCGGGACTTGGTTAAACCTTTAGTAAATGTTGTTGAATTCAAGGATGAACTTTGTAATAATTATATTATTACATTTCCAAGAATATAAGGTCATCGACAAATCTTGGTGATTATCATGTGCATTAAGTTGATGGTTAACCCAAAATTTGGTCACTGACCCTGCGAAGATCAATGGCTTCGATGGTAACCTTCACTATGTAAAGTCCTTCTTGGATGGTAGTTTCCAGTGTCGTAACTCATGTCCTTCTTGATCCATGGTTGTTGTATGTGTATGCAAACATTTTTTGTTGAAAAGAGTGTGGTTGTGATTATTGTTGTTAGCGCATCCTTGTCCTGTAAATGAATTGGGAAACTGTGCAAATCGAGGATCTGTCGCTACCCTGTCACGGGACCCTGCGATTTCATTTTTCCAAATGTCTTGACACCGGGTGCTTGGGCAAAATTATCTATTCTGACCAATCTGGAAGGGTTTCACATGGCCGTGTTATTAGAATGATAATTGATGTGATGATAGGTGAAAGTCGATTTTGTTGTGGTGTGTGCTTGATCTTCTTTTTTCTGAGCCCATCGATATTGCATTTCTTCCCGTCCAGATCCTCAAGTATTCCTTCAAGAGATGCGTAGGGACTGGTTAACTTACTACAGAGTTGTTCCTGTACTGTTAGGAGTGTAAAATACCTAAATTCGTGCACGCATTCGAAGTTCACAGTTGAGAGTACGCTTGCCAATTTATCTAGTCGAACCCTTGTACATAGTGGGGAATTCCTTAGAAAAACTTATAAATGATAGTTACTTATTGCAATGTATTGGATTTCTAATATCTAATGAAATTGATCATGTATAGTATCTCTTTATCTAATGCGAACAATCCATTTATTGTGTTGCTTTTAATTTAAATTGTACATAAAGTTAGATCTGGACATAATAATGGTTTTTGAGGTGTTCAATTATTTATATTTCCCTTAGTAAGAATTGTGGTCACACTAACTTAATAGAATTGAAGGGAACCTTTAGAAGGGGTGACTAAGGTTATGAATTTAGAAATAATCTTGCTTGAATTTAAATAAGGGAGAAGGATCCTTGAAGTACTAGATTCCATGTTGATGGATTTAGTTGCATACCAAGGTAAATTTGTATCGGTCTTGGTGTAAGGGTTAAAGTTCAGAAAGATGGATATTATTACTTAATCATATATCAATACTAATTATAATTTACTTATTAGATTGCATGACTTATATAATGACTATAATTGTGATTTAATGTGTTAAATACTTATGTCTTAACGGAGGAAGTTACAAGATTGTACTTATATACATGCGGTTCTTATCTAACCTTATGTAATATCCTCCTACCCATTTGTAGTTAATTATTGCTTGAAGTTGATTAAGTAGGGTAGATTATTATTGCACGTCCATGAAAATGATAGATTCTTATGATACTTGTTTATTATGTTGTGCTACTAGTTAAAAGTTCTAAACTAGCATAGAAATGATGCAATTATTAACATATTGTCCTTGCCCTTTCTTTGTGTAGATGCAGCGTTATTGTGTGTAGATGCAGCGTTATTATGTGTAGATGCAGCGTTATTATTAATGGTGTGTGATTCCATGTCTTAATATTAGAATCTAGTAATGATGTTTAGTATAGAGTTGGATAAGGGAATTAGATACCTCTATGTTCCTCAGAACAATCGCCAGTCCTGAGACATTAAATGGTCAAACTTAATCAGATGAATCCTGTGTTGATTAAGGTTGGTTGTCATTGATGTCAACCCTTGAAGAAAGCCCCGCAGCACAAAGGTTTGGGTAATGGACCCAATATTGTTTTATGTAAAGATGACTCATTATTGTCTTGTCATGGTTGATAAGAAGTAAATATGTAAGAACTCCAAAGTGGTCCCCTTATGGTGAAAGCCCTCACGGGAAGATGCTTTGCGGAGTAAGAGAACCCTTGCTTGATTGTGGAATAATGAGATGAAGGACAATGAATTTTTCAGGTAAACTATCCTAGATGGATATTTTTTGTCATTCCATTTCTGGTGGTATGTGGAATGTCACATAACTCCTCGCGGTTAGAGAGTTATGGCCATGAGAAGTTGGAGACCCCAGGTTTGGGTAATGAACCCAAGTTTGTTTGATGGATAACGGTATGAGTTATGATATATTTTCATATAATATTATTCTATATGGATAGTACATGTCATTCTATTTCTGGTGGTATGTGGAACGTCACATAACTCCTCACGGTTTGAGAGTTGTGGCCTTATGAAGTTGGAGGACCCGCATATGTCATCTAGAAGCCCCAAAAGGTCAAAGTAGTCAAAGTGGTTTAAGAGATTTTAGAAGGTGAATAATAAAGTGAAGTAATGACTGTATTATAATTCAAAGTGAATACAAAATAAATTATTTCAATAATAAATTTAATGGAGAAATTAGAAGTGGGTTAACCCTAAAATAAGGAAAGTGGGGCCAAGTGACCTAGAAGATGTTTTTAAGAAAGTTGCTTGGAGAGTATAAATAAGAGGCAAGTCTCTCTCATTTTAATCACACTTGAACATATTGAATATCTACAGGTGTCTGAGGTAACCAAGGATATCTAAGCCAAAATTTTGAGGGAAGGTGAAGAAAAGAAGGTTGAAATGCAAGGAAGGATAAATTCTTTTGATGGTGCTTTCTAAGGTATGTTATTTACAGGTACAAAATTATGATTACTTCAAGTTAGGGTTGTTGACTAATCCAAAACTAGGCATGTGAGACTAAGGAAAAGTTTGATGAAAATGCTAGTCTCTTGTTGTTGAAGTTAATGAAGGTTTGCAGGAATGTGATCATATACACCAAGTCTATTACAGAGCTACAAATCAGATTTGGATGATGAAATTGATGAGGGATTTTGGTTGAGGTACATGTTGAGTTGGCACATACATGAGGTGTATAATTGATGATGTTGGTACATATTGATGAAGCATGGTTGACGAATAGTTGACACATGATTGGTACATACTTGGTACATGGTTGGATGCACTTGTTTATGTTACAGGTTATTTGGTACAGGTTGGTGCATGGTTGATGCACTTGTTTATGGTACAAGTTGATTACAGGTTGAGGTACAGGTTGATGCATGGTTGATGCATGGTTCAGATTTATTGGTATAGGTTTACAACGGTATATCTCACAGTGACAGGTTGACAGTGGTTCCATCATTCTACTTCTAATTAAGGGTGGCAGGACGGGGCAAGGAGAGGTGGTTGTAGCCACCTTATGGTTGTAGCCAGAGAACATAAGGGGTTGTAGCTAGAGAACATAGGGGGTTGTAGCCTCCTTCTAGTTGTAGCCAGAGAATTGGGGAGTTGGAGCTTCCCTCAGGTTGTATCCTGAGAAACTAGGAAGTTGGAGCCTCCTTCCAGTTGCAGCTGGAAAACAAAGGAAGTTGGTGCTTCCAATGAATGTAATTCTTCAAGACATATAAGAAAAAGAATTATGTGGTTTTCTCCCGATTTGGGTTTCCACGTAAAACACTGGTGTACTGTGTATGTGTATGTTTGTTCATTTGTTCATTGCTTATTTACTATGTAGTTATTGGATGATAATGCTTCATTGATATAACACTTGGATTATATGGTTAAAAAGGATTAAATTGCTCTATTACTGATTCAACCCCCCTCTCAGTAATCCAACAATTGGTATCAGAGTAGGTTCCTTCAGAAATCAGTTTAACCACTGAAAGGTAGATCATGGAAAGTACCAACTCATATAAAAATGGAATACCATAGTTTGGTGGATAGAAGTATTCTTTTTGGAGCAGGGATTTCAAGTTTGGAAATCAATTGTAGATGGATACACAGCACCAGCAGTTCCACCAACAAATGACAAAGCAGTAAAACTCAATGAGAATAATTCCAAAGCCACAAATGCACTTTTGAATGGTCTCAATGATATGGTATTCACCAAAGTTGCACACTGTAAATCTGCTAAAGAGATTTGGGACAAGCTTCAAAATATATATGAAGGAGATACAAAAGTCAAAGCAACAAAGCTTCAGACTTACAGAGGTCATTTCAAACAACCAAAAATGAAGGAAGATGAAGATATCGTAGCCTACTTCTTACAATTTGATGAAACAATGAATGCAATCATAGGATTGGGAGAAGAAATTGAAGAATCTGTAATTGTTCAAAAGATACTAAGATCTCTTCCTATGAGATTCAACCCTGAGATATCATCACTAGAATAAAGATCGAATCTAGACTCAATCAGCATGGATGAACTGCATGGAATCTTCACAACATATGAAATGAGAACTAAGCAGGAAAATCCAGATTTAAAAGAAGCATCCTTCAAGGAATCCAAAAGATCAAAGAAAAAGAAAAAGGAACAAGAAGAATATAGCAGCAGCAGTGATGCCTCGGAAGATGATGAAGAAGTGGCCAACTTCGTCAAAAGACTAAACAAGGGAAACAACGGTAGGTATAGAGGTAAGCTCCCTTTAATTTGTTTTAATTGTGATGGTATTGGTCATTTTGCTAACAAATGTCCTCATAAGAAAAAGATAAATGATGAAGGTTATTCAAAAGGAAAACACACATATAAAGGAAAAAGAACTACAAAGAAAGTTTTCAAGAAAAGCTTATACACCAAAGAAGACATCTCATCATCAGATGAAGATGAAGTCAGTGGCAATGAGACAGGAAGAGTTCTATTCATGGCAGTAAAAAAATCTGACAAAGAAGACTCCGAAGAAGAATTTGAAGAAGCCGAAGAAGAATGTGAAGAAGTCGAAGAAGAAATTGAAGAGGCGGAAGTTGACTATCGAGAAGAGTTAATGTGTTCCATAGAAGTTATCAGAAGAGAAAACAAGAAAAACAAGAAACTACAAGCAGAACTAGACAAGAAAAAGGACACTCGAGAACTCGAACAAATGATCACAAAATTGAAGGTTCAAATAGAAGATAAAATAATTGAAGAAGCACTCAAATAACAACTAGAAGAAAAGGACAAGATCATTGGAAATTTGGAAGTAAAGGTTGTCACACTAAGAAATGATATTCAAAATAAAAATATGTAGAATAGCTCAAAAGTTCTGGATGACATTATCAGTAGTCAAAAATCTCATCTTGACAAGTCCGAACTTGGATACAATCAGACAGAAAAGGGATCAAGCTCCAAAACAATAGAGCAAGAAACAAATCCAAAGAGCTATGCAGAAACAATCAAAGAGGATAGGAAGATATACAAGGAAGATTACAGGGACACTCCTCCACCAACAAGATTTAGATTTTAGAATCAACAACAGATAGATAGGCCTCAAGAAGAAGAAGGATTCATAAGAGCACCTCCTTTCAGAAGATCTTCAACTCCCAGGTATCAAACTATATTTTTTGGTTTATGTTATGCATGTAATAATTTTGGACATAAAGCTATGAATTGCAGAGCTAACAATAGGAACAGTAACAACTTTGAGAATTATACACAAAGGGATTGATCAAGGAGACCTAGTGACACACAAAGAAGAAGTTACAACAGGTTTGAATCTTTGAGCACTGAAGTGGAATGTTACAAATGTAACAATTTTGGACACATGGCCAAGGATTGCAGAATGACAATCCCTCCTAAAGAACCTCAACAGAATAACAACAGTCACAGAAAAGAACCTCAGAAAACGACATGGATAAGAAAGCAAGATCAGTATAACAATTAAGAATGCACAGTCACTCTACAAGCTAAGAAGAAGAAACACGGTTGGTATGTTGACAGTGGATGTTCAAAACACATGACAGGTGATAAAGACAAATTTCTTCCATTATGAAAATAAAAAATGGATCGGTCTCCTTCGGAAATGATAATTCATCCAAAATCATTGGAGAAGGCACGGTCCGAATTGGGAACAAGAATGAAACGGCACAAAATGTTCTACCGGTAGAAGATATGAAACATAATCTTCTAAGTGTGATTCAAATGTGTGATCAAGGTCATAAACTTACTTTCGATTCAGAAAAGTGTGAGATAAGAAAAGAAAGTTCAAGGAAATTGGTCGGTATAGCTGCAAGAACTTCAAACAACATATATGTGTTAAGTGAAATTGGAAATGAAAAGTGTTGTATAGGAAAGGAAGATGAAAGTTGGATATGGCATAGAAGAATGGGTCACGTGCATTTTGATAACCTTGTCAAAGTCAGCAAAAGAGAAACAGTCAGAGAAATGCCCCAGATTATGAAACCAACCAACACTTTATGCAAGCATTGTCAACAAGGAAAGAAAACAAAGACCAGGTTCAAATCAAAGGAATATTCAATAACAAGACCACTGGAAATTGTGCCCACTGATCTAGTTGGACCAACTACAATAAAGGGCTTAAAAGGTGAAAAATATTTTATGTTATTAGTTGATGACTATACAAGAATGATTGCAGTTTGTTTTCTCAAGAACAAGTCAGAAACTTTTGAAAACTTCAAGATCTACAAGGAAATGGTGGAAAATGAGATGGATTCAAGAATCAAATGTTTGAGATCTGATAATGGAGGAGATTTCAATTCAAATGAATTTATGGACTAATATAGCAGTCATGGAATAAAAAGGCAATTCTTTGTTGCTAGGACACCTCAAAAGAATGGAGTTGTTGAAAGAAAGAACAGGACAGTACAAGAAATGGCTCGAACAATGCTAATGGATTCCAAATTGACAGATATATTTTGGACACGCGCAGTGCATACAGCAGTTCACATTCAAAATAGAGTAATGCTCAGAAACAACACTGATAAAACTCCCTACGAGCTATGGAAAGGAAGATCAACAAATGTGAAGCACTTCAGAGTTTTTGGAAGCAAATGCTACATCAAAAGAGAAAATGGTAGAGTGGAAAAGTTTGACTCTCATGTGGACAAAGGAATACTTGTTGGTTACTCAAGTACAAGGAAAGCATACAAGTGTTACAATCTAAGATTGAACAAAGTTGTGGAAAGCATCAACGTAACAATTGATGAAACAGGCAGACCATAATCAAAGGAAGAAGAAAATAAATCAATGGAACAACTTTTCGAAGAAGAAGATGAAAAAGAAGTAGAAGAGGAAGATGAAGATGAAGAGAATCTGACAGAAGCAGAAGAGCAAGTTCAGAAATTATCTCCAAAGACACCTAGCAAATGAGTACAGAAGAATCATCCTTCAGATCAGATTATTGGAAACAAAGATGTAAGAGTTGAGACTAGAAGAAAAATCCATTCACCAGAACAAACACACTTAGCACTCTTATCTACAATTGAACCAAATTGTTTTGAAGAAGCCAGCAAGGATGAATTTTGGAGTAAGGCCATGGATGACGAATTGGATCAAATAGAGAAAAATGACACTTGGGAATTGGTTCCAAGACCAAAGAATAAGAATGTGATCGGCACAAAATGGGTTTTCAGGAATAAATTGAATGAATATGGATAGATTACAAGGAACAAAGCTAGATTGGTATGTAAAGGATATGCATGGATTGAAGGAATCGACTTTGAAGAGACATTTGCCTGAGTTTCCAGAATGAAAGCAATCCGTTTACTTTTAGCTTATGCATGCTCCAAAAATGTTAAAGTATATCAGATGGACGTAAAATCAGCTTTTTTTAATGGGGAACTTGAAGAAGAAGTCTACATTGAACAACCAGAAGGATTTTAGTTGTCAGAGAACACAGACTATGTATGTAAATTAAAGAAGGCCTTGTATGGTCTAAAACAGGCTCCTAGAGCATGGTACTCCAGACTGGATAAGTATCTGCAGCAGGCAAGGTTCAGAAAAGGAAGTGTGGACAGCAACCTCTACATCAAGGTAAGTCAAGGTAATATTTTATTAATTGAAGTTTATGTTGATGATATTATTTTTGGAAATGATGATGACAGGTTAAGCCAGAAATTTGCAAAAGACATGCAGAATGAATTTGAAATGTCGTTACTTGGAGAACTATCCATATTTATGGGACTTCAGATACATCAAAGCAACCAAGGAATTTTTATTTCTCAAACCAAGTATATCATAGAAATGCTAAAGAGGTTCGGAATGGAAGATTGCAAACCAGTTATCACTCCCATGCAAACCAATTGTAAGCTGAGCAAAGATGATGATTCGAAGTATACAGATTAGAGGCAATACAAGTCAATGATTGGCAACCCATTATATGTGACAGCATCCAGACCAGATGTAATGCAAGCAGTTGGACAGGTGGCACGCTTTCAAGCAGCACCAAAGGAATCACATGTATTAGCAGTAAAGAGGATTTTAAGATATCTCAAAGGAACAGGAGAGTTTGGATTATGGTATACAAAAGGAAAAGATATATCACTTATTGCCTACACAAATGCAGATTGGGCAAGTTGTATTGATGACTGATGAAGCACCGGTGGAGCAACGTTCTACTTAGGTGAGTGTTTGGTATCGTGGCTAAGAAAAAAACAATCATCAGTATCTCTATCTACAGCCGAGGCAGAGTATATTGCAGCAACAACATGTTGTACACAGGTTCTTTGAATGAAACAAACTTTGACAAATATGCAGGTTGAGTATGATGAGCCCATTCCAATATATTGTGATAATACAAGTGCCATCAGTATCTCAAAAAACCCGGTGATGCACTCCAAGACGAAGCACATTCCAATCAAGTATCACTTTCTATGGGAACAGGTTGCATAAAAGAACATCAGAGTTGAGTATGTGGGCACAAAAGAACAAGTGGCAGACATCTTTACAAAACCACTTCCACGGGAAGCCTTTGAATATCTTCGCCAAAGACTTGGAGTTAATTCTACTCCAAAATGAATGCTTATCTTATATGTCTTAGATGTACATGAGGAAGCACCATAAGAGGACAGTTCAGTTAGGGGGAGCAGCCCCAGATGGAAAGATACCTTTTCCATTGATGACAAAGGGGGAGATATTTATTAGATGCAGAGGATAGAGGCATGGTTCCAGGGGGAGAATATTTATCAGATGCAGAGGATAGAGGAAAATTTATCAAATACAGAGGATAGAGGCATAGTTCCAAGGGGAGCATGAGTGATATGATTTCAGTATTGCATCATAGTGTTGCCATCAATGCCAAAGGGGGAGATTGTTGATTAAGGTTGGTTGTCATTGATGTCAACCCTTGAAGAAAGCCCCACAACACAAAGTTTTGGGTAATGGACCCAATATTTTTTTATGTAAATATGACTCATTATTGTCTTTTCATGGTTGATAAGAAGTAAATATGGATGAACTCCAAAGTGGTCCCCTTATGGTGAAAGCCCTCACAGGAAGACGCTTTGCGGAGTAAGAGAACCCATGCTTAATTGTGGAATAATGATAAGGACAATGAAGTTGTCAGGTAAACTATCCTAGATGGATAGTGCTTATCATTCCATTTCCGGCGGTATGTGGAACGTCACATAACTCCTCACGGTTAGAGAGTTATGGCCATGAGAAGTTGGAGACCCCAAGTTTGGGTAATGGACCCAAGTTTGTTTGATGGATAACGATATGAGTTATGATATATTTTCAGATAATACTATTCTATATGGATAGTACATGTCATTCCATTTCTGGTGGTATGTGGAATGTCACATAACTCCTCACGGTTTGAGAGTTATGGCCTTACGAAGTTGGAGGACCCTCATATGTCATCTAGAAGCCCCAAAAGGTCAAAGTAATCAAAGTGGATTAAGATATTTTAAAAGGTAAATAATAAAGTGAAGTAATGATTGTATTATAATTCAAAGTGAATACAAAACAAATTATTTCAATAATAAATTTAATGGAGAAATTAGAAGTGGGTAAACCCTAAAATAAGGAAAGTGAGGCCAAGTGACCTAGAAGAATGTTTTTAAGGAAGCTACTTGGAGAGTATAAATAAGAGGCAAGGCTCTCTCATTTTAATCACACTTGAGCATATTGAATATCTATAAGTGTCTGAGGTAACCAAGGATATCTAAGCCAAAATTCTGAGAGAAGGTGAAGAAAAGAAGGTTGAAATGCAAGGAAGGATAAATTCTTTTGATGGTGTTTTCTAAGGTATGTTATTTATAGGTACAAAGTTATGATTACTTCAAGTTAGGGTTGTTGACTAATACAAAACTAGGCATGTGAGACTAAAAAAAAGTTTGATGAAAATGATAGTCTCTTGTTGTTGAAGTTAAGGAAGGTTTGCAGGAATGTGATCATATACATCGGGTCTATTACAGAGCTACAAATCATATTTGGATGATGAAATTGATGAGGGCTTTGGGTTGAGGTACATGATGAGTTGGCACATACATGAGGTGTATAGTTGATGATGTTGGTACATATTGATGAGTCATAGTTGATGAGTAGTTGACACATGATTGGTACATACTTGGTACATGGTTGGATGCACTTGTTTATGGTACAGGTTGATTACAGGTTATTTGGTACAGGTTGGTGCATGGTTGATGTACTTGTTTATGGTACAGGTTGATGCATGGTTGATGCATGGTTTAGATTTATTGGTACAGGTTTAAAATGGTATATCTCATAGTGACAGCTTGACAGTGGTTCCATCATTCTACTTCTACTTCAGGGTGGTAGGACGAGGCAAGGACATGTGGTTGTAGCCACCTTCTGGTTGTAGCCAGAGAACATAGGGGGTTGTAGCCTCCCTCTGGTTATAGACAGCGAATTGGGGAGTTGGAGCTTCCCTCATGTTGTAGCCTGAGAAAATAGGGGGTTGGAGCTGCCTTCCAGTTGCAGCTGGAAAACAAAGGAAGTTGGTGCTTCCAATGAATATAATTCTTCAAGACATATAATAAAAAGCATTATGTGGTTTTATCCCAATTTGGGTTTCCACGTAAAACACTGGTGTACTTTGTATGTGTATGTTTGTTCATTTGTTCATTGCTATTTACTCTATAGTTATTGGATGATAATGCTTCATTGATATAACACTTGGATTATATGGTTAAAAAGGATTAAATTTCTTTATTACTGATTCACCCCCCCTCTCAATAATCCAACATCCTGGACTTGAGCATTTCTTATGTGTCTTGAAGGTCCTAACCATGCAGGATATATTGGGTGGGTAGTTTCTTTATGTTGTCCTTATCTGTTGAGTTGATTTAATAAAAGTAATGATGTTTCAGTTGTTCGTGATGTGTTGATTATGTGTCGCTATTAATTATGCTAATGCATTGATTATGTGTCATTATTAATTAGGATCATGTGTTCGATGATGTTGCTATTCATTATGTGGTGACGTTTCAAATTCCTAATGTATAAAAATATATATATATATATACCTCTTTTTATAACCACTGATTGTTGTCATAACAAAGGGGATGTTACAGATCACAGTGGATCCGTTGATTCAAATTCTCAACGGCAAGAGGGGTGATAGGATCATACGTACACTAAAAATTCCTTGCCGCATGAGCTCTACCAAAAATTGTTTTAGAGCGATCCCATATTCATAGTTAAGGCCCAACCTGATGATATTTTTTTGGCTTCGTGACATGGGATAAAGCACTTATTCACACCATCATCTTTTTATTCCATGCATACCCTAATTTACTTCTCAATGATGAGAAAGTCCCAGTGCCTTTGTACTCAACCTGGAACTAGATCTCTTCAATTCCATTAAGTAGTATGATGTTTATACTCATAATGTCGGCCAGCGGAAACACGTAGAACAACTTTATAGACCCCAATTGTCAATCCAAAAAGGTTCGAACTAAGTGGTGGTTTATGCTAGGGTTTGACTATATGGGAATTTAAACTTTACAAAGTGGAAATCAACGCTTAAATTGAGCAGGAGATCGAAGGCCGACTCGACCTGTATAGAGGTTGAAGATAGCAGGAGATCGAAGGATGACTTGACCTGCATAGCATTTGAAAGTCAAATTTTCCAAAACTTCACCTTTGCATGACTTGTGGGTTATCAATTTCCTATTTGGGTTGAAGTCTTGGTTGAATTCTTGGTCGAGGTCCAGGCTTGGGTTGTATTCATGGTCAAAGTCGAATTCATGTCTAGTTCTAGTTGATTCCCTCAATCGATTGCATGTGTATGACTGCACCTGATGAACTGGTCGGTGTACCCAATAATTAATATGGTGCACACACCCAATAACAACAAGTTTCTTTGACTTTCAACCTCTCCATCATTCTATTTTCCAAGGCAATTTGGACAGCGACCAAGGATTGGTCCATCGAGGATTATAAAAATTACGTCGAAGTCTGTTGGTTGGGAAAGACACATGAAAATATGATTTATGTCCGACTTAATTTTTGGTGAAGTCCATGATGAGGGAGAGTCGACCGACTAACAATTATTCTTCATTGGATTGTTGGTGGGATAGTTGAAGTCTATGGATATATTGGACGTTATGGTCAATAGGCAAACGTGTCGATGGTTCTTCGATGTAAATATATCCCATGTCATTCAATGCATGATATCAAGCGAAAATACATGAATCAAGCATACAAGAAGTAATAAACCACGTGGTTTTCACATTGAATCATCTAGCAGCTATAGGTTTCGACTTGAGCAGATTTCGACAAGTGCATTTTTTCATTGTAACTCATGATAACCAAATGACTAGTACCTGACTTGGGATTTTCTATTCTAATACTTATACATATCTCTGGTGATTGTGGTCCCTGTGATGGACTTATTGGGTTCGATCCCCAGTGGAGTCACCAATTTTGTTATAGAATAAATCCGTAAGTGCGGACACAAACCGATCTCCCTAGATCCACCTGGATCTAGAACAAATCAAGACAGAATAATACTCTTTCCCTAGATTTAGACTGTTGAATGAATTAGGAAGCAAGAATCGTAGACATACCTTATGATCGCTTCTTTTAGTCTTTGTTGTACCAGCTTCGCTCAAATGCTCTTGTGCAGTCAAGATCAGGACATCTCAAACCAATCGAAGTGAAAACAACTTAATATATTCAACAGTTAATCTATGCATATGATCAAGGAATTATGCAATAAAGTAGACTTAGCTTTATGGGAAAGGGACATATTACTGTATTATATTGATAGAAAGAAAAGCTTACAACCTAAGCCTTGATGTTGCAAACCTCCTTTCGATGGCCCTTGGCTCTTACACACACACTTGCTCACTTGCATGAAGAAGATCAACCACCTTTTATAAACTTGTTGGAGTTCTTTAGCTGCTGTAGCATCAGTCCTTCACACAATCTTTCACTAATTCTCCAATGTCTTCTTAACCTTGTTTGATTCTAACCTTTTCCATGAGAATCCCCTCAATATATAGGAGAGAATGAATTAGTTACTTGGATAAGAATGATCCCAAAATATCAGGAAATCCAGTACTTAGATAACCATTCGAATGCCATCTCATCCTTCTAGAAGATTCCCTTCTAGAAGATTCAAGAATTCATCTTTTCCCTTCTTTAGAAAGAGTCTGCACCCTAGTAGTTAGACACAGTGCAAACTTCTCGCACCCTGGCTTAAGGTAGCCTGCGAGAATCATGCATTCTCGCAGGCAAATGTATTGGTAGCATGCGAACCGTCCTCAAAAATGTGATTTCTGGAGAGAGATGAAGGTAACTTTTCTCAGTAGAAAGTTCTAATGAAGAGCCTGAGTACACCATCCTTAATACATCATCATGATGACCAAAATCATGGGTAACACTTATATGTTGTTGTAAATTCCACGTCAAATTTGTATTTTTTGGTTATGAGAGAAGTCAACCACAAATTTTCAACTAATGGTGTGTGTGCAGTTGGTCCCCCATGGAATTGGAAGGATGGAACCTAAGAAAAATTGAAAACTTTGGTAGCTATCAACCCATGAATTTCCTTGAAGAGGTCAACCATAAATCCCTTGACCAGAAGTAAAGAAAGTGTGCTCATGGTGAAGTCTACTAGAAAGGAATTGTGTCAACCAATGATGTTCATGGTGAAGTTGATGGGAAAAATAAATTGGTTCGCTTGTTGACTAGAGGGATAGACTAAATTCTTCTGAATATTGGTGAGCTCTTTAATGATTCCACTTGATGGAAAAGGTAAATACCTTCTATTCATTTCCATTCTATTCGTACATACCTTAATATCTTGCATCAATGAGTTCCTTCATCACCATTCACCATCATTTGGTAAAGCATAGTGTATTTTAATAGAAAAGAAACAAGATTTTGATTACATAACATAAAATAGTGATGAGTCTAAAGTGCTATGCTAATTAAGTGAAGGACAAAGTCAATTGAGTCTAAAATATTTAGTCATAAAATAAAATAATCGACTAAATCGATCTAGGATCATAGTTGAGTCTAGTCGAGTGAGTCAATTTTGAGTTTAATCAAGTCGACTCGACTCATAGTCGAGTCTTTAGCCTATAATCAAATCAAGTTGAAAAAGAAAAGAAAACATTATGTTGTCGATTGCGTCAAGATTTATTATAAAATTTGAGTCAAAATAGAAAGGAGGGGGTTAAACATGAGTCCTTAAAGGCAAGAGATCCCCTCCGTCATTGTAATGTAAGTTGATCTTTAGCTGACGAGATCAGTTTCTCACTAACATTAGTCGATGCCCAATCGACGACATGAAGTCAAACCCTGTGCAGGAAAAATATTTTTACTAACAGTTAGAGAGTATTAATCGAGTTGTAGAATAAATTCCCTTCATGTAAATGAAATTGAAGACTCCATAAGATCTGACAACATAGCCATGAATGATAGCAGCAACAGAGAAAACAGATTGATGAGCAACAAAGTAGTAACAAAGCATTTGAATAAAATATTGAACATTGACAAAGGAATTTTTTGCAACAACTAAGTGAGGATAGCACTTACAGAGAGCATTCATGATGAGCAGCAGTCGAAAGCATTCAAGAGAGACATTTTCAAACACACACATGAGAGCTTAAAGAAAAGATAATGACAATAACATTGAACTGATTGATCCCCTTGATATAATAGTTTAAGAATACTTATGGGTCATGACAATAACAGAATGGTATGATTGATTGATGGCACAGACCCTCATGGATACCACATAAATAACCCTCTGGGAGTGATAGCCTGAAAAGAGCGCGTGAGCAGAATAGGTCTAAATTGATTGACCAAATTGGAAATAATAGCAGCTTCAGCACCTCCTGAAAGATATCATAGTTGATAGAGGGAAGCAGAACATGGAGATCGAGGAGATGGGATCTATCACTTAGATATAGTTGAGATTAGTTACAGTAAACCTCATGTACATGTCTCCCTATCCAGATGGCGATTGTTGCGGCTGAGTTTCCTATGTACTCTCGTATGCATTAGTGATACACAATAAGGATACTTTTGTAGCAGTAGAGACTCGGGAAATTGTTGCACGCTTTCTCGGGACGAGCAAGGAATTGAGAGTGGGGGAGATGTTGGGAGGCCTTTTAGGCCCTAATAGTCATCACATATGTATAAATGAATATATTTAAGAAAGTGGATAAAGTCAAGTAAGAATATATATAATAAATGGTAAATGTAGGATTAGTTGGAGTGGGTGCCACTGCTCCAACAATTTACCCATTGTATAAATAACCCTAAAGATGGAATACAAAGACCTGTTTTTCATTAAATTGGTTGGGCCTTTGTTATTTTGAGCAAATCCCTTTATTAATGGCTCATTAAGGGGGCACATAGGTCCAGGAAGGTGATATATTGTACTGATATCTTCATGCCACAAAGATTATATCTATCACCTAGATTTATTCAAACCGCTTAAAACACTAGTGGGTTGCTTCGTTGTAAGGGAATAATGTAGGTCGTCCAGCTACCAGGTAAATTCCTCTCTTATGGATGTTTTGGTATGCTTCAAGTACTTCATCTTTAGGAGGAAAGTCTCCAGTGTTGAAGATTTTATATATCTCGCCATATCTCAGGGAATGATATTCTTCGGTATGATAAGTCATGTCCATCACTAAAACCTCTACCTGGCGAGCAGAAGTTGAAGTAAAAGGCACCAAATTCTTGAATCTTCGAGTCGTCTGACTAGCCATAGATTGTTCTTTATATCCTACAATCAACAGATTGATCATAAGTTATCTCAATAATGAAATATAATTCAATAACGCAATTAAAAAGAACAGGAAACCTCTTATTATAGATAAAATGGTGTTTCCAGGCCATTACAGAGATGATTAATGCAAAATGGAGTGGTTACTTAGCATATGACAAACATATAGGATATCAATGAGGGTTTTAGGGTCATAATATAGGCATTTAATTACCCTAATGCACAAATTGAATGATATGCGTACTATGACCAATTCAAAACCATAGCATCATTGCACCATTAATGTGATTTAAAATCCCAGATTGCCTAAATCCATGTATCAAAGTAAAAAGGGGAAAAATTTTGAAACTATGGTCTTTGAAGCCATTGCTTTCAAAGGCAAAACATTGACAAAGTTATTTGTGCTCTGATACAAAGGTATATAAGAATATTCCATTTTTGGATTTGATCTGCATGTCAAAATTTTAGGGGTGCAGATGATTATATAAACCTTCAAAGTTGTTTATGTCGGAGTGGAAAAGCTTATCGTTGTATTCACGCTCCGATGCCAGAGCATCAAAGAATATTCCTTTTTAAAATTGAATTTTGTGTCAAAATATTGGGAGTGTGAATGGTTATGTATAAGTCTTTCAGATTTGTTTTTGTCGGAGTGACACAGTTCACCTTTTTATTTATACTTTGAAGCAAGAGCATCGAAGAATATTTCCTTTTAATATTTTGATTTTCGTGCCAAAATTCAAAGCTTGAAAAAGGTTAAGGGCATGGAGTCCGGGCTTATCGATCGAATTTCAAAATATTGGGGAAGTTTCAAAGCTCCGATGAGAAGGGTATCGAAGAATATTCCCTTCCTCTAGAAAAGGGTTATCTCGTGAGAAGGAAAAATAAATGCACGGATGAATATTTGTTTTGCACAGCGTGGACCAATTGACGTCGGCCAAGTCATAAGGTTGTCATCGTGTAAGCATTACATTTCAACATCCACATTTTATCTCTTGACCAATGATCGATCAACATCTTGATTAACAACAGGATAAGTTGTAAACGTGAGCCATCAGACTATATTCATCGGAATTGGAAGTTGATCACAAGAAGTATTACTCTAAAACGGAAAATAGTAAGAATTGGTGTTGATATTAATCGGAATAATACTTTGAATGTTGAGAAAGAATTGATAAGTGTAGCAAGGAGAATGATAACACAACTTTGAAATGTAGATAGTAGTAAAAAAGAGATGACTATCAGACTATATGAACAAAAGGAACAATTTCCCTACGCCAATACCTTTCCAAGCATGTAGTAATATAGTACCTTGTAAAAAAATATTAGTATAGGGGAACCCACTTAAAATATCTCCTTAATGAGATATTTTAAATGGGATGTTGTGGGGGAGTCAAAACAAATGGCGACTTATTGGGAAGGACCAGTTATCTCTGACTCCAAAAATCAACTCAGACGCATCATTAAATTCTTCATGAATTTTAAACAGTTTTAACAATGTACATATTATGGATCCCACATCATCTATCCTGTCAATAAAATAGGAGGGTGATCCAGTACATGTGATCTGCTACATAATTACTGTGAGAAATAAAGGATACTTCATTAGTTACTTGTATACATAGGGATCTTACGGGGAGAGACACCACAAAAGAGTGTTTTTTTATTGTTTATAGACTAAAGTGTCCTCACCTCTCTTTTATGAGCATTGCTTCACTGTCGGGGAGAATCCATAGCCCTGATGAACTTTCCTTGGTATCATACAAGCATGGCCCCGCTACTAGTGATCATCCATAGCCCTAACAGGGTTACTTGTACTTCCCACACTGATAATAGTGTTTTCAATTTCCTGATGATCTTGCTTTAGCATTCACCCTTTTATATATGTAATTTATGTATTTCTTTTGCAACAAGGTGAGTAGGAAGCGGGGTGATATGAGAGTTACTTTGATATGCTATTCTCAATCAGTTATTTATCCTCATGGTTCCACCCACATAAGTCACAAATGCATATTGATTTTCAGGGTGTTTCAGGAAGTGTCACTAGAATTATGCAGAAGACATATGAGGCTAGGAATCTCTTGAATATGTGGCTAAGTTTGGCATAGTATGAGAGTGATCACACAGTTAAAATATAACTATCACCAACTGCTTAAAAGTGTTAATATTACTGGTCTCAAGTTTCTCCTTGGAATAGGTCAACAAGTCACTCCTTTCTATATAGCCATCAGTCATATAAATAGGTATTGATCACAAGGTAACTTGATTGCTTAAACATGAAAAGGCATTTTCACAGGGAAATGTGTTAGCTTTCTTAAACAGTCTTGGGTTTTTGTCATAAAAGTGATTGGTTGATTATTGGTAATGAAAAAAGAGTTATTTTGAACTAGAAAAAAAAGGACAAAAAGAAAATTTCAATCAAAATCAGGAAAGCCAAAACAAGAAAAAGATTGACTGAAGTAGAAACTGTAAAAAGGAGAAAAGGAAAATTCAGGAAAAGCCTATTATGTACAAAACTATATCACCAAAGGTGATTAGGAGAAGTATCTTTTGAGAAATAGTCCATTGATAGGGAGCTCCTCCAAATCTCCCTCCAATCACTTGAGTTTAAAGGTTCCTGGCTCGATCTTCCAATAGATATGGTAAGGGCCTAGCAATAGTTTTTGGAATTTTGTGTATTTTCCTTTCTTTCATTTGCTTTATCACATTTGAGCACTAAATTACCTTCTTGGAAATCTTGGTTACCCATTCAATTTATGTCAAACCATCTTTTAACCAATTCTTGATGTTGCATTAAGTTTCGTTTCGATTTTTCACTTTCTTCCTCTAACTTAAGGAGCATATTTAATCTTCGGTGCATGATTGTGCACTCTTCATCTTGTACAGACAAAGATAATTGTAGGGAAGGAAGGAATGTGTGAGATGGAATAGTGCATTCTTGTATGTACATCAGAAAGAAAGGAGAATTCCCTAGAGAAGTTTTGATTGCTACCCTATCGGCCCATAAAGCATTGGGGAGGAATAATTCCAATTCCTTTGATGTTTTGTCACGGTTCTTTTTAGGATTTTGATCATATTTTTATTAGTGGACTCTGCTAGCCTATTCCCTTGAGGATAGTAATTTGTTGAATATTTAATTTCGATATTCTTATCAAGAGCATATTCATTCAAATTCAAGGAAGAAGATTATTTATCATTTTCAAACTCTAATGATTCAGGAATTCCAAACATGGTTGTAATAAAAGAATCAAGGAATGATATCACATGATTTTCATTGATAGCTTTGAGAGGTATTACTTATGTCCATCTTGTGAAGTAATCAGTAGTTTTCAAGATACATTTGTGCAACTGAGAAGAGTTAGGATTAATTTCTCCTATCACATACAAACCCCATTGTTGAAAAGGGCATTCAATGATAACAAGTTGTAGGCGGGATGAAGGATTCTTCTCCTTTCTAGTTGTTTTCTGACATTTTTGGCACTTTCTTGCATATGCATGAGAATATTTGAATAAGGTAGGCCAGTAATAGTCATATCTAAGTATCACATGGGTTGTAGTATCACCTCCAAAATGTCCTCCAGTAGGTCCATCATGAAGTTTGGATAGGAATTTATCAATGTCTTCCTTTTCAAGGCACCTCAAGAAGACACCATCATAATTCCTTTTGCACAATATTCATTGGATGAGTTGATATTGGGATGATTTAATTCTGAGGGCCCTCTTATATTTTTGTACCATATAATGGGGGGTTGTCCCATGGGTTAGATAATACTTCATTTTGTAATACATGTTAGCACTCTGTAAATTTTGTCCAACTGATAGATAAACGACAGAGGTAACTGTTTCAACCATCTTTAGAGCTGAGGCACTAGCCTACTCAACTCAGAGAGGGATCTCTTGTGTCACTTGATATTTATTTGGAAATCGATGGATAGATTTAGTTTTTTTGGGGGGGTATTATAAAGTTGTTGAAGAAATGGGGGTGACATTTGCGCTATGGAGTCAGAAATGAATAAAACATTGACAAATATTTGGAACTATCAAGAGGAAAAAGGCTAAATGAGGCAATGAGTATGAGTTTAAATTGAAATTTGCATGGCGAAAGAGGGAAAAGGAAAACACATAATTGCATCAGAGCATATAAAAATGAATTATGAATTAGTTAGGAAGCAATACACACATGAATTTAAATTGATAAGTCTAGAGCATCATCAGACGAATTCCAGACTTTTAACTTTCCAATTTAAAAGAGGAAATTGTAAATGGGATTTCAAAGACACAAGAAATACACACTACGAAAGAAGAAAAAACTCATCTCACGACCAATTAGAATCTTTTCATAAACAGTTCAGAAATTTGCATCTACATGGTATATTCACTTTAGCTCCAAGATTTTACAACGCATTCCTGCTAAGAGGGAAGGCCCCTCTTTTCTCCATCCAACCCTTCATCTATCTTCATAATA
This sequence comes from Picea engelmannii, assembly GCA_009831015.1. Taxonomy (NCBI): domain Eukaryota; kingdom Viridiplantae; phylum Streptophyta; class Pinopsida; order Pinales; family Pinaceae; genus Picea; species Picea engelmannii. The sequence goes on from ML786941.1 coordinate 620,886, forward strand.
GCATATATAGATATATTACATCCGGGATTTGAAATAAATCATCTTCCCCAAAGTTCTAAAAATATCTATCAGTTACAAAATAGCAACGTACAGCAGTCGAACTTCTATTTATAGAGGACGTTATAAAACAAAACCGACACATCTGAGGTTTTCTGCCTTGAAGGCCACTTGTCAATATTATTGCAAAATTCTCTGGCACATACTAAATTTAACCTGTAATCTACTTGAGCTTGGCACTTTCTTGTTTTAATGTATCAAGCCAAGCAGGTTGGTTTTCTCCAACGCTTTCAACTGCTTCATCTTTTTCTATTGTCTTCTGACGCTTGCTATGTTTCCTCTTGACAGCTCGCGCATGGTGTTCTCCTACATAATCATTGATGATTAAATCCTTCAGGAAGGGATTTAACTTAATTTCTTTGTCTGACCATGGTTCGTCCACGAGCTTCGTATGAAATTTTGTTGCTAATATTTACGTGACCAGCTTCTCTTTTTTCTTCGTTGATGAATTTGTCACATTACTTGAAAATCCTAGTTCATTGAAGGCTACTTGATTTGTCATATCCATCTTTCCTGGTTTTGTGGAAAGTATGAACTTTATTTTCCTTAGTTGAATACTTCAACCTGTGATTACCCTGTTTTGAAATAGAACGTTAGTCACTCAAAACAGATTAACGTAACCCATGTCTTGAATGAAAATTGTAATTGAGTGCCAATCATGAACTACTGACAAAAGTACTTGCAGGTACATTGGTTTATCACGTTTGGCCAATCTATTTCAAATGATGAGCCTTTGAGTTGGTTATCTGGCATCACTTACATGGAATCGCATGGGTGCAAAGTACCTGAACGAGTGGCGTGAGGTGATTTGACCTGTAGTCACCTTTCCCTTTCCACACCGAAATTTTTTATTTGAAATATTCAAATGACATTAGAACACATAACATCAGGGTGTGGATGAGCGGTTTCTCACTTACCCACTTTTCGCCCCAATGTGCCTTTGAGGGTGCCACGCGTCCACAAAATGAAACCATGGTATTTTCCCTGGCCCGACCTCTAACAATTATCTTCTGCGCTACTTCATCGCTCCATATGTGTTATGGGCATCGATCTGGGCCGCTTCAAGATCTGTAGTCTGTCGGGTCCCATTACTTTCGTGTCTCCGCCAATTTTAACCCTGTCTGCCATATGTTCTCTTGCTTGCTAGTTTAACCATTCTCTATATTGATTTAGCATTCTACCAAATCTCGAGACTTGGATTCCAAGAAATTGTTATGGTGATAACATAGGCTCCAACTGCAGATGCTACCCTTCCTGCGAGGTAGCAAAGAACGCGTAGTCTCAGTGCCTCATCCATGGGTTGCTCCTATAGCAGGTGTGTACCTTGTTCTATCCTAGAGACTGAATTCCATACCTACTACTAAAAATCTAACTGAATACTTTATTCAGAAATCGAATGTGAAAATGCCTAATCATCAAGCTTATTCGCACCTACCTATCCTAACTGTTGAAATGAAAATGCCAATCAAGTGAAATGAAAATGTCAATGAAGCCACGCCAGCATTTTATCCACTGCTCATTTTCTTTTCACATGTTTGCTCCAAAACTTGTTCATCAACGACTCATTTAATAAATTGCATATGAATTTAAATTTTAGACTTGCAGAAATATTAGGATTGTTCATTGTTTCTAGCAAAGTTGCAAAGGGATCTTCAAACATATGTATAAAATAACAATCATGTATCATTTCTTCCACTGCATCCTAGTCTTCAGGTGATTGATCTTTTTTATTTCCATCAAGAAACTGAAAATTCAGTTGAGAATGTTGGGGGAAACGACCTTTCAGATCAGAAAACGACACAGACTGGGAAGAGATCATCAGTGTAAAATGATCCACATCTAATGCCGACGTTGAGCTACCATTATCTTCACTTTTGAGCTTACAGTCCTTTCTAAGCCTTAAATTCTTATTGGTATAATATTTCATATAACATGCCACGGGATAATGAAAACTGTAAAAATTTGTTTCTTCTCGACGGAACAGAACATAAAGACAGGTTTCTTCCACCAGTGTTTGTTTCCCACACTTTATTTCTTCAGTTCTGAGAACATTTTCAAATGAAATGGAAGAAATAGGTTTGTCTACTTCTCCATGCATCTCAACAAAAACATTCATACATTCTTGGACATCTTCAAATATGACAGCCATATCATGTGCATCCTCCTTTTCATTATCTTTCTGTATTTTTTTATTGAAAAATGGCATACATTGTTTTGTTGCTTTCTTGAATCTCTATGTCATTTGTTTTTTCGTTGCTTGGAGTTTCCATATATGTAGTTTCAGAATCCTCATCCATGCCTAGGCCACTTAGAAATTGGACCACCACGTCATTCTCAGGGGAAGAAAAACAACTTTGAAATACTTCGTCTTGTTGGAAATATTGTTGAATATCTATATTAGTTTTAGGAGAAGGAAAATGACCTTTAACAACAATTTCTTGATCATATTCATCTTCTTTTTCAAGATGGTGGTCAAGCATAGGTTGCAACGCCGAATTGGAATATGTTTTCAAGTAATCAACTACATGATCGTTTAATGCATGTGAATGTTGTTGGTCTTCCTCATTGATAACAATCTTCTCATGTAAAACAGTGCCACTGTGAATGCAGTCAGACTTCCCTATTTCCTCTACTATATCATGGTTTGCTTTCAACCATTCAAAGAAAGAAAAACATAATGGAAGATAGTTTTCATTTGTAAGTCCACTGCTTTCTTCATATTCAACATCATACTTTGAGGATTTATGATTTGAAGCATTATGAACATTTTGTCTCAGCAATTTGAAAGAAGCAAAACACAATGGCAAGGTTCTTTCACCTATTTCCAATCCTTCTTCATTTTCTTCATCACTGTCATATGCATGTTCCTCAATTCTTTTAGATTATCGAGCACACTTAATTTCATGTTTCTCTTTAACCAATGGATGCAATTTCTTGTCCATTTGTTCCAGTGAATCAATGTGATTTTTCATCAACGCACATTCCATTGCTTTAGTGATGATCTTAGAATTTTCTTTCAGGAATTTAAATGAAGAAAATCATAAAGGCAAAGAATTTCCTTTAGCTGACTTGGTATTTTATTCTTTGTAACTGTTATGTGTAGACTGTTTTCTTTCATTACATTGCTGGAAAGTAACATTTTCTGATAGTGAACATGTGGTAGGTTTTTCTAGGAAGTCAACCTCATAATCATCATCATATTTATCGTATATAGGCAAATCAACAGTATATGCAATGTCATCTAGCAAGAACAAACTTGGAACATCAACCTGCTCTTCAACATACTGGTTTGCAAACTCATCTTCTTGGTTGTTTACAAATGAATATATGAAATAATCATCTCCATGCTCATCATGTGATGGATCAGAAGCTAAATCAGCACCTCCTTTTTCAATAAGTGGAATACAATCTTTTGCAAAATCATTAGCATTGGAGACTTCAAGAGGACATGTGATATTGTCAATTCTATGCTCAAAATTCCAATCAACTATTTTTTGTTCATATTCACTTTCATTTTTTTTAGCATTCAAACTCTCATTTCGAATCTGTATACATGCTTGGATATTGTGCTAAATGTCTTGAGCATCATTAAACATTTGTTGTAAGGACTTAGGTCTTCTTTCCATCAGGAGGAAAGAAAAATCTGGATGAAGTGTAGTTGTATAATGGAGAATGGCAGCAGCTTCAGTGGGTTGAATTTCTTTGGGAAAATTCTAATAGATACTGGAAAATATTCTACTGAATATAGAAATAGCACCATTTATCTGCTTATGTAAGGCATAGAACTTTATAAGCTGTAGATCCAAAGAGTTATTTATGCCCCAAAACCTTAAAAAGACATCCTTCAACTCCTCCCATGAGCTAATTGTCTCTGGCTGTGAATTTGTAAACCAGTCTTTGGTGTCCCCTTTCAAGGAATGAGAGAAGGCCCTCATACAAACATCATGATGGTCAATTTCAAACAAATCTATAAAATGCGCAAACCCTTGGATGTGTTTTTGAGCTGAGATGGCATCAGGTTCCCCATCAAACATAGTTAGGTACTCATCATGTCTTGTAGGAAAATCATGAAGGATGTAGGGTAGCCTTAAGTGTTTGTATCTATGCTAAGCCTTGGAGGGTTTTGGATCAGGTGCATGAGGTGAAATATCAACCCTGGATTTCCGAGACTCGTCAACTTGGTTATGGTCATCACATGGCTCAAATGGAAAAATTTTATCAAAATCAGTGATATAGTGAGGATATGTGTGTACAAATTTAAGAGGAGGATATACAATTGTAAGATTCTCATGATCATTATTAGTATGCAGCAGGTAAGGGAAAATTTGCAAGATACCAGATATATAAAATATGCAGAACAGATACGAAATGCTAGAAATAACAGAATAACAGTAAAATATCCAGCATAATCTTCACAATACACAGAAATGATATACGAAATAGCAACAGAAATAGCACTTGAACAGAA
>ML786941.1:630758-671754 GCA_009831015.1 Picea engelmannii
AGGAAGATCCTTCTAGAAGCGGAAGCTTTTATTAGGTCTTCTTACATCTGCCTTATTCTATTTTATTGAAAGGTCTTATTAATATTGACCTTTATTACATCCGAATACATTGATCTACCTATGTGCGGGTTAGGACCTTAACAAAATTTCTGAGTCTCTTGATGATTTATCTTCCCTTGACTTCTCTCCAAGATGTCATGTAGATCAATGTAGGGCTACCTGTAAAAAAAAATGTCCTCTCTTCTAGTGGTTTCCAATTTTCCATTGGTGTTTCCTCTTGTAACTCTCTAACATATATAAAAAGAATTCAATACTTGATTTCTTCATTCACTTGTCATGTTCACTTGACCATATTCTTCAATGATTTTCTTCTAATGATTTAACTTCTGCTGGCGGTTTCTCTTTCCCTGTTTTGTTGTGCCTTTCACTACTTTCCTTTATGTGACCAATTGATTTCAACTGACTTCACTCATTCCAATTGTAAATACATTTCTATGCATCTTCTCTAACCCATGTTTTCTATACCTTTCAAGTATCCATCTTTGTCCATATGTCACAAATTTTCCATACCTTTTCTACACAAATGTCCACAATGATGACCCATTTATCACTGTACAATCATAAAGGCTTCACGACTACAACGAATCATCACATATTTGTGTTTCTTCAAACTAAATCAAATGTTTCCACCGGTATTCTCTATCTGCAAATCAAACTCTGCATGTATGGAACAACCTATACTGAAGATATCCATGCCTGAACCTATGTAGCTGCCAACCGATAATTGTGTGGGAACACCGCTTCTCGATTGATCAATATGTCATCATGTACTTATGTTAGCTTATTGCTTTGAATATGTATATGCATATACTTCAAGCTACTCAAAAGATGGTTCTCTGATCTGTAGTATCTATTGCATTGACTCCCCCTGTTCAATATTCATATTTACAGGGAATCTCCAAGTCAGATGGCTCAAAAAAATACCCATTCTGATGCGGAGTAATATTCCTCTTCATCTATAGACTCATCATCTCTTTGAACCCTAACTTATTTATTTCTACCTGGGGATTCATCTTACAATACAATTCCTGAAAGTACAATCTCTTGGGCCTATTCTGTATTCACTTGCTCTTCTTTTAATTATTGAACTACTGCAAATCATGCGATCTCTGAGACCTGTTTTTATTTTTTTTCTTTTCTTCTCCAAACTTTCCTATATGTGACATATTCCTTTTTTCCTATATATTTGTATCCATCTCATATTATTTCCAATCCTGAGAGTATGACTTATGGGTGTCCTTCATTCATCTAATATTCCTTTACTTTTCTTTTACAAACTTTCTTATATTTGATATCAATGTTATTTTTCATATAAGTATCCATCATGCTTCTACAATCATGAACTATGTGACCATAATTGTGGCATTTGTAACGTTCAATGTTATGTGGGGCCACATGAGCATTTCTTGCTTGAACATTTCTTCCATAAGCCTTGCAATCTGCAACTTTATGTCCAAAGTTAGTACAATCAAAACAATGACCATAAAATAAATTTACATACCTGGGAGCTAATGATCTTCTTTGTGGTGTAGTCCTTTTGAATTCTTGCCTTGGATGATCAGGATCATCATTGAAGCTTCTTTGTGGCTTTAAGGTGGAGTGTCTTCTTGACAATGTATCTCTATCATTTTTCTTTGATTCTGGTTGACCATGATTCCTTCCTTTAAGTACTTCTACCTAACTCTTACTATTTTCTTCATTCTTCTTTTTTGGAAACTTGGTGTTCTTCTCTTCAATATTTTCTATTGATGATGTGGATGTTTCTGTCTCTTCAACATTCTTGCTAAGCTTGACAATTTTGGTTCTTAATGTGACAACTTCTTCTTCAACCTTCTCAACCTCTTCTTATTTCTTCATCATTTGAATCTTCATGACTTGTTCTGTTCGCTTTGCTTCTTCAAGTTGGATATTTAAGGAGTTGATTTCATTTTCAAGTCTTCTTTATTTGTACTTTAAGTTTATTTAAGTCCTCAGTTCTTTCCTTAAGATGATCTATCAAAAAAAATTATCTTCTCTCTACTTCCTTTCTTTCGGATTCCAAACACTGCTTCTCTTCCATTGCTTCCTTTCTTAGTGTTGTTATCTTGGATTACAAACACTGTTTTTCTTCCATGTGACCTTTGTATGTGTCTTCAATATTTTTGGCTTCTTCTACCTAAGATTTTGGTTTCACTATGACCTGTTGGGTTTCTTTGGAACTTTCTTGAGAATTCTTCTTGACTAATTGTTTCTCAAGAGACTTGTTTTTCTTCCTTTCTTTCGTCAATTTTGTCTAAAACATTGATTAACCCTGCTTCAAGATCTACTATGCCTTCTTCATAATCTTCTTCTTCTAAATCTGTCTGACATGATGAGGATCTTTCTTCTTATTCTGCACTTTATTTAATAGGATCTGACTATCTGATGAGAGATTCCTTGGAATAGATATTATGTAGTTTATCCCATAGTTCTTTATCTCATGAACATTGTCCCACTCTATCTTTTACCGAATCACATAATCCTTCCAAGATGAAATCCATTTCCATTTTGTTGCTTCTTTTCAATTCCTTCTTGGTTGCGGTCTTTGGTTTATTTGGACCGGTGTATCCTATAACAACTAAGTACAAAACATCATACCCCTATGCACCTAAAAATGTTTTCATTTTATTGTTCCACATCTCATACTTCACACCACTCTAACCCTCAAACCATGGTATTCCCTTAGCTTTGTATCCATTATCCAAGACATCCATGATCTACCTTCCAGTGGTTAAATTGTTTCCTAAAGGAACTGACTCTGATACCAATTGTTGGAATACTGAGAGGGGGGGGTGAATCAGTATAAGAAATTTTACCACTTTTAACCACAATATAAATATGTCAACTTTATCAACAGTATATCATCAATATATCATCAGTATATCATGAGCATATAAACATAAGCAACATCACATCAAGTACATAGTACACCAAAATTTATGTGGAAATACAAATGGGAGAAAACCACATAATTATTTCTTATATATCAAAATAATACATTCATTGGAAGCAACAAGTTCTCAATTCTTCAGCACCAACTGGAAGGAGGCACCAACCCTATGATTTACATGCACCAACCTGAAGAAAGCTACAACTCTTTGAATTCTCTATCTCTAACCATAAGGGGGCTACAACCCCTTGATTCTCAGGATCCAACTTGGAGGAAGCTCCAACTCTTTGAGTTCTCTAGCACCAACCGGAAGGAGGCTACAACACCCTTTCTTTGCCCCGTCCTGCCACCCTAAAATAGAAATGTAGACCAATTTTCACTACCAAAATCACTGCCACTATCATTGCCACTCTCACTGTCACTGTCACTACCAATGTCACTGTCACTGTCACTATCACTGTCACTGTCACTGTCACTGTCACTGTCACTGCCAATGTCACATCAACATGTAACATGTCACTGTCACCAATACTCAACCAGATCCTCTCACGTGGATCATATACCAAGGACACCTCTCAACGAAATGTCCAATATCCCCAACACATGTCTCTACCAAGCATGTACCAATATCACCAACATACCATCACAATATATGTTTCTCAACTATCTACCATACCAAGAATCCATTGTGTACCACAACCTGTACCATAATAATTGCATCAACCATGCACCAAAACTTGTACCAAACCATGCATCAACCATGCACCAAAACCTGTACCAAACCATGCATCAACCATGCACCACAATTGTGTCAATCCGTGCATCAACCATGCACTATAACATGTACCATATGCCTCAACCATCAACCATGTACATCAACACCTGTACCATACCATATCACTCAATCATGACATATACCATGTACCATAGGATATATCAAACAAGTACCATCAATCGTGTACCTCAACAAAGTACCAACCCACCAAGATCATATACCAAGTATATGCCTCAACCATGCACCTATTACGTGCCTCAAGCATGTGCCAATGCCTCAACAATATACCAAAGACTTACCTCAACCATGCACCATAACATCATCAACTTGTAACCCTCAAAACATGAAAATAAACATACCTATAACTTTGTAACATACCTAGTGTATGTGATCACGAACCTGCATATTTTCCTCAACTTTAGCAACAAGAGAATAGTATTTTCATCAAACTTTACCTTAGTCTCACGGGACTAGTTTTTGGATTAGTCAAAAACTCTAACTTTAAAGACAACTAACAATGTACCTATAATTAATAAAGGTTTGAAACTTGTACCCAATATTATTCAATGTCATCTCTACAATTCCTCCAAGTTTCACTGCTTGGAAAATCCCATAAAAGGACTTATAGCAAAAACAACAGACCTTGCTAAATTATGGCTATTTTAGAGAGCGAACTTGTAGAGCATGCCATGCGCGAAATATTTTATGTCTAGATTTGAAAAGCATACGCAACATACTAAGGACTGTACTCTATCCAATTCATTTGGTCTCACTAAATTTGGATCATATATGAAGAACTTATGGCTATTTTACCCGGAACACATGTTTGAGACTAGTTTCAAGACTAGCCAAAAACCCTATTTTCCACAAAGTGTATCTCAGAAAATACAACAACCCAGAAGATGAAATTTTTACCACAAGTACCTTGGCATGTATTCTCAACCTCCTCCATTTTTTTCATCTGAATCATTCTATAAAAAAACATTATAGCAGAAATGGTAAGATGACCTTCCAATAACATACCTTAGAACACATCATCACAAGACTTCATCCTCCCTTGGAATTTCGCCCTTTTTTACTTCATCTTCCCTCTAAAATTCACCTCATATCTCCTTGGTTACCTCAGATAAGAATCACTTACTCACATAGAATATATTCAATAGAATGTGTGTGTGAATGTAGTTATGAGTGACTTCTTGAGGTGTATATATACTTTTTCTAAGTAACCTCTTTCCTTAGCTTTAGGGCTTCTTGAACTTTCTTGTTACAACCACTTTACCCTTTAATTAATGATTTGCAACCAATTAGGGGATTCTTAACCCATATTGTAACCAATTAGGGGCTTCTTAACCTATCTTTGGAGCTTCCAACTTCATGACCTCATAACTTTTCAACCATGAGGAACAACGTTGAGCACCACCTATCACTGGAAATAACGTGACAAGGACTATCCATCTATGGGTGTATTACCTTCATTTACATTGTCCTTCATGTCCATATTCCTTAACCAACTTTGGGTACCATAACCACACCTCCGGGGCATACCGTAACCACACCTATGGGGCTTCATGTAGACTTCATCAAATGCACCCATCACATCTTACAATATCAATCACTCCATCAATGAAAACTAACTCAACATAAATATCAACCACATCTCTAGGGCATCTATACTTCTCAAATGGTTGACATCAATCGCTAAGGGTTGACATCAATGAAAACCAACTGTCAAGACCAAATTTCCAACAGTAGGATCGCGAGACAGCTGAAACAGACAATCCGATTTTGTAGAAGGAACTAGAGGTCAAGGAAAGGATGCAATAGAAAATACGACCTTCGACTCATTCATGGCGCACTTGAAACTGGCCTCAGTGGCTCAGAATGAGCCACAGGTGAGTGTTGGGGGCCTGTTGGACAGGCATTTTGGATAATTTTTGGCATCTATGTCAAAAGGAAGTCGAAGAGTGAAAGGTAGTTAGAAGATGGACCAGAAGTTCACGGGTTGGCAGACTCGCGGATATTCACCTCCATCCATATTCCCATATCATGAGTCCAACCGACTACCTTTCTATTATGTACTTAACTATTTTTGCAACCGTGGCTTCACGGGTTCAAGCTTTCATATTTCAAGTTCTGTGATATCCATTTTGCACCCTAAGACCCGTGATATACATTATGACCATCAGACTTGTCGTGGGTATCGATCTCCTAAGTATCTCATTTCTCCTGTATTGAGACCAACCGACCGCATTCCAACACTTAGCCTATTTTCAATTGTTCGCAACCACAGGTTCGCGGGTTCACAAAATTTCCCAAATTCAAATTGCTCTCGTTCGTCCCCGCCATCTTCATGCTTTTCCCAATACACATTTGGTATGGTTTAATGTTAATAATTGATTATGCAGGTTCCGTAAATATCGTCATTAATAAGCGAAGGGCTCGAGGATATTTTCCATTAAACTGCATTAAAGCACGATTTTCCAAATCTCGACAATAGTTCTACGGTGATACTTTGAATATTTTTGGGCGTGAAGACCCGAACCTTCAGTGGTCCAGAGTGTATTCTTACTATTCATCTCCTCTTGCTAAAAAAGAAGTGATCTGGACATCTAGAATTGCACACGCAGGGTGTGTCACTGAGGTATTTGACTGCAAAGAACTCGTTGCATGGTGCGTTGAGAAATATGTACCAAGTCAGTGAATCATACAACTCTAGGATCGTTCCCCCGTCTCTCTTTCACTGCAAGTGTTTCGTAATGTGTTGAAGCTCCCTGAGCCAACACTTACCTACAAAGGAGAGGATTGTAGGGATTTCCTGAAAAGACAGAGACAATTGTCTGGTGGCATATTTTGTGAAGAATCAAGACATTGAGGAAGTGGTATTTCCCTTGATTTGAAAGAATTGGAAGGCAAGTTATTCAACATCAAAATTCGGCATGAGATAAACTTGGCACCAATGAAAAGTTATATTGAAGAATGGTTCAAGAAAGCAATCAACAAATTGACCAACTAGGGGCAAGAAACAATTGAGACGGTTCCTGTAACCGTTAATGAAGACAATAAAAAGACACCACCAAGAAAGTGAACACACGAGATACCATCATAGTAGGTTTATGCTAATCACATATTTTCTTTCTTTATCAGTTCCTTCATCTAGTTATTCTGCTTCTTTGAATAGAAAGGTTTAACCGAAGTCTGATAACTTCACTTTTCTTGTTTCCAGGTCTTGTTGTTCTTTTACTGCCCACCATCTTCCTTCTACAAGCTTAATTCTTGTGTATATTTTATTTATGGTCCACGGGAGCCCCAATCCCATTCCTTAGGACACACGCATTTTAAATTTCAAAGAATATGTAACAGACTATATATTTTTTAGAAATTTCAAGAGAGTTATTTCGGGATCAGTTTCGACTGTGCTTTGTAACTCTAAGTTTTGAGTATAAAGTATTTGAGATTGATCTATAATTATCTTTATTTGAGATTCTCATGTGTCCACTCTGTTAAAGTTCTCTTATGCATGCGGATTATCTTCTTTTTTATTTTTATGTGATCAAAAATCTTTAGTTTAACTATGATGGATGTGAGGAAATGTTGCTTATCTATTTTAAATGTATGAAATGTAAGTTTCATGGTCCTTTCTCAGGAACTTTCTTTAAAAATAAAACAAAACATTTTCCATTTATCTTTCTTGCAATCTTTATATTTCTTTGATTACCACGAAGGGATTTTGTCAAGTCCCGTATTATGATTATCTAGAGTCCCAAGAAAATCTTAAAGTAAACAAGAGTACCACCTCTATAAAAATGCAGGGGGATTTACATCCTTGTGAGGTTGTCGTTTCGGTCCTAACGGATTCAAGTGTCAACATTTTTGGTAACCATATTGGGGGATGAACTAAAATTTGGAACATGGTCTAGCATTTTTTTTAAATATATGACTTTTCCCCAGGCTTATCAGCCCCACCTGGAAATTGGATTGAACAATCAGCGAAGCATCTTACATCAGTTATACAATCTACTGATAATGACATCTGAGACCTTTGAAAAATTAGAAAGGTCTTGGAAGATCTTAGTCCAAGAAGAAGAAAGAGAAATCCTCCAGAGACAGAGGAGAGATGAGTGACAAGACCAAAGAAACCAAAGGCTGGCTAGAGAGGCACAAGGACAAGGTTAGGATTGAAACTGGATGAATACAAAGAACCCATTACTAGAAGTAAAAGCAAGCAAATATGTATTCTAAGAAGTGAAAACCGTATTCTTGGAATCTCTCTGAATATGGCAGAAACAAATGAACAACCATGAGAAGAACCTCATATGGAGAGACAAGAAGGTAGAAGAGATCCTACAAGAAATCAAGAAAATCGAATAAGAATATGATATTCCCCTTTAAATATTCTAGACGAGCAACATGATCTCCATATTCTCCCTAAGGGTACCTTGAAGGAATTTTATGGAGACAGAGCAATCGATGCAAAGAGGAACCTTCACCTATTTCTTGATGTTTGTGATTTTTACCGTGTTGAGTATGACGATGTCATGGTGAGGTTATTTCTGCAAACCTTATCAAGAAGAGCGTATGAATGGTATACGACATTACCCAGTAGATCAATCTTCTCATTTAATGACCTTGAAGCCATGTTCCTGGCTATGCAAGTATTGTGAAGCCGGTCAATTTATTGTAGAAAAAGGAGCAAAGGTTTGAATGGACAACGGATACTCAAGAAGCTTTCAATAATATCAAAAGAGTGATCACCACAGCTCCAGTGCTCACTAGTCCATATTTTCAAAGGGATTTCATCATTTATTCATTCACTACAGAAACAATTGTTGCATATGTTCTTACCCAGAGGAATACGAAGGGTGAAGAAATGCCAATCAATTTCATGAGAAAATCCCTTCATGATTATGGATTAAGGTATTCCGAGTTGGAAAAGCAAGCCCTGACTCTTGTGAGAGTGGTGGTGCACTTACAGACGTACATACTAAATTCCCATGTCATTGCTTATGTTCCATCCTCGCCAGTAAAGATGCTTTTCAATCAACAATCGAGAGAAGGAAAATGGGCTAACTTGCTGGAAAAGATCCAAGAATATGATATTGAAATTAAACCTTTAAAAGTTGTCAAAGCACAAGGTTTATGTAATCTCATCACAAATAGTGATTATGTGGATGGAATGATTTCAATTTCAATAGGAGAACCATTGGCTGATTCAGAATGGTATGGAGACATTGTATTCTACTTGAGGTACGGGCAGTTTCTTGTCACCATGAACCCTAAAGAGCGAAGAACATTGAAGATGAAGGAAAATCAATATATGTTGATTGTTGATATATTGTTCAGAAGGAACTATGATGGCATATTACTAATATGTGTTGATGAAAACAAATCCCAAGAACTAATGAGAGAGTTCCATTAAGGAATATGTGGTGGACATTTTTCACCTACTGCCACCACCCATAAGATAATAAGAGTTGGATTTTATTGGCCATCAATTTTCAGATATTCATATGCCACAATAAAGAAGTGTGTATCATGCCAGAAGTTTTCATGGAAAATGAAGAGATATGTGATGTCGTTCCAGCTCATAATTGTAGAATAATCATTCTCTCAATGGGGACTTGATTTCTTCGAACCGATAAATCTAACGGCAAGCAAGGAGCACATGTATATTCTAACCGCTATAGATTATTTTACAAAGTGGCCAAAGGCAGTGGCATTAAAAAGGGTTGATTCTGGGGAGTTAATTAAGTTCCTCAAAGATAATATTTTTTCAAGATTTGATGTCCCAGATAAATTTATCACTAATAATGGTTTGATTTTCATTGGTTCAAAGTTTATAGAATTATGTGGAGAATATGGAATTATTATGGGGCAATCATCAAACTATTATCCACAAGGGAATGGTCTTGCAAAATCCACAAATAAGACACTCATTCAGATATTGAATAAAACTATTGACAAGAAACAAAGGAATTGGCATTTGAAGCTGACTGATGCGTTGTGGGAAAGCAGAATGACTCTAAAAGATAGCACTGGGATGTCTCCATATACAATGGTTTATGGGAAAGAAGCGAAAATTCCACTCAACCTCGAACTAAATGCTTTGACTTTTGTGGTTAATACATGAGATACAAAAGACAGTTCACCTATCCAAAGGAGGATAAATCAATTGTTGAAATTGGAGGAAGAACGAAGTAAATCCATGAATCGAACTTCTTAGAGACAACAAAGTATCAAAAGTTATTTTGACTAGAGTGCAATTGTAAACAATTTTCAGAAGGGAAAACTGGTGTTACTCTCGAACAAAGCCAAGGAGAAACCATCAATGCACACCAAATTCGAAGCACTTTGGATTGGACCATACATCGTTGAAAAGATCCTAGGTTTTAATTCCTACATGCTCCAAGACATGAAGGGTAAAATATTAATGTTGCCTATCAACGGGCAACATTTGAAAGGTTTCTTCACCTAAAACTTTATCATTTTCCTTGTACATAAATTTATTTTTTAGTTTGTATATTCTTACCTTTGACTCCATAGCCCAATGGACGGAAGTGCTTGGTCATAAAGATTATGGATTCTTGACAACCCATAGGGGGTTATCATCCCACAGTTGGAGCCATTTGTTGAGATCAGTTCCTGCTTCCAAAATTTCTGTCCCCTTTTCTATTTTCCCAACTTCTTTTTTTCCATTTCTTTTCCTTCTTCTATACTTACCCTCATTCCCCTTCTCTTTTCTCCCTTCTCTTTTCCCTTTCTGGTTTCCATACTTAGTCATTTTCCAAAAAAAAATGGGTTCAAGGGTTGGCAGACTCGTGGATCTTCACCTCCATCCATATTCCCATATCATGAGTCCAACCGACCACCGTGTTATTATGTACTTAACCGTTTTTCCAATCGCAGGTTCGCGGGTTCAAGATTTCATATTTCAAGTTCGGTGATATCCATTTTTCACCCTAAGACCCGTGATCTACATTATGAAAGTCAGACTTATTGTGGGTACCGAGCTTCTAAGTATCTCATTTCTCCTATATTGAATCTGACCGATCGCAGTCCAACACTTAGCCTATTTTCAATCGTTCGTAGTCGCGGGTTCGCGGGATGACAGGTTCACAAAAGTTCCCAAATTCAAATTGCTCTCATCTGTCCCCACCATATTCATGCTTTTCCCAATATGCATTTAGTATGGTTTAATGCTAATAATTGATTATGAAGGTTCTGTAAAGATTGTCATTAAAAAGTGAAGGGCTCGAGGAGATTTTCCATTAAACTTCATTAAAGCACAATTTTCCAAAGCTCGACAACAGTTTTGCGGTGATACTTTGAATATTTTTGGGCGTGAAGACCATAAATTTTAGTGGTCCAGAGCGTATTCTTACTATTCATCTCCTCCTGCTAAAAAAAGAAGTGATCTGGACATCTGAAATTGCGCGCATAGGGTGTGTCCCTAAGGTATTCGACTGCAAAGAACTGGTTGCATGGTGTGTTGACAAATACGTACCAAGTCAACAAATCATACAACTCCATGATCATTCCCCCATCTCTCTTTCACTGCAAGTGTTTCATAAGATGTTGAAGCTCCCTGAGCCAACACTTACCTTCAAAGGAGAGGATTGCAAGGATTTCCTGAAAAACATAGACAATTGGCTAGTGGACTATTCCGTGAAGAATTAGGACATTGAGGAAGCATTACATGGTATTTCCATTTATTTGAGAGACTTAGAGGGTGAGTTATTCAACATCAAAATTTGGCATGAGATAAACGTGGCACCAATGAAAATTTATATTGAAGAATGGTTCAAGAAAGAAATTGACAAATTGACCAACGAGGGGCAAGAAACAGTTGAGACAGATATTGTAATTGTTAATGAAGACAATAAAAGGACATCAGCAAGCAAGTGAACACGCGAGAGACCATCATAGTAAGTTTATGTTGAACTCATATTTTCTTTCTTTATCAGTTCCTTCATCCAGTTACTCCGCTTCTTTGAATACAAAGCTTTAACTGAAGTCTGATAGCTTCGCTTTTCTTCTTTCTAGGTCTTGTTGTTATTTTACCTCTCACCATCTTCCTTCTACAAGATTAATTCTTATGTATATTTGTTTTATGGTCTGCGGGAGCCCCAATCCCAGTCCTTAGGATAAATGCATTTTAAATTTCAAAGAATATGTAACAGACTATATATTTTTTAGAAATTTCAAGAGAGCTATTTCGGGATCAGTTTTGATGGTGCTTTGTAACTCTGAGTTTTGAGTATAAAGTATTTGAGATTGATCTATCATTATCTTTATTTGAGCTTCCCATGTTTCCACTATGTTAAAGTTCTCTTATGCATGCAAATCATCTTCATTTTTATTTTTATGTGATCATAAATCTTTAGTTTAACTATGATGGATGTGAGGAAATTTTGCTTATCTATTTTAAATGTATGAAATGTGTGGTTCCTAGTCCTTTCTCAAGAACTTTCTTTAAAAAGAAAACAAAACATTTTCCATTTATCTTTCTTGCAATCTTTATATTTATTTGATTATCGTGACAGGCTTCTGCCAAGTTCCATATTATGAGTATCTAGAGTCCCAAGAAAATCTTAAAGTAAAGAGGAGTACCACCTCTATAAAAACGTAGGGGGATTTACATCCTCGTGAGGTTGTCGTTTCAGTCCTAACGGATTCAAGCGTCAAAATGCACCAACCACTTTTATGTACTTAATGAATAATGTACTCAGTAAGTTCTTGGACAGATTTGTGTTGGTTTTCATTGATGATATCCTAATCTAGTATAAGAGTAGGGAAGAGCATGTAAAACGTCTCAAGTTAGTGCTTCAAGTGTTAAGAGAACATCGGCTCTATGCAAAGTTTAGTAAGTGTGACTCTGAAGGAGTGGAAGTTGATCCTGAAAAGATTAAATCCATTATGGATTGGCCTACCCCAAAAGATGTATCTGATATCATATCCTTTATGGGCCTAGCAGGATACTATAGAAGGTTCATAAGGAGATTCTCCAAGATTGGTTGTCTAACCACCTCCCTTCAAAAAAAGGGAGTTAAATTTATTTGGATAGTGGAATGTGAAGAGAGCTTCCAACAGCTGAAATACCTTTTGACCAATGCACCTGTGTTGAAGATTACAAACCCAAACAAGGAATTCCTTGGATGTACAGATGCCTGGAAGGAAGGGCTCGGAGGAGTCCCTATGCAAGAGGGGCATGTGATTTGCTACAAATCCAAAAAATTGAATGAGCATGAAATCAATTATGTGACCCACGATTTGGAATTGGCTGCCATAATACATGCTTTAAAAATGTGGAGGCATTGCCTCCTAGGTAGAATATTTGTACTTATGACAGACCATAGTGGGTTGATATATTTGTTTGATCAACCAAAACTCAATGTTAGACAAGCTAGGTGGATGGTTCTCCTTAGTGAGTTTGATTTTGAAATCAAACATATTAAAGGAAAGGAAAATAGGGTGGTTGATGCTCTTAGTAGAAGTATGAAAGTGATTCACTTGGCAGTTGTAAGCACCGATGAACCAGACATCAAGGAGAGAGTCAAAAGTGCACAAGAAACAGATGCATTTTCAAGACTACGAAATCATAATTAGAGAAAGAGCCCACAAGAATGACCTGCTAACTTACAATTGTAGGTTGTATATTCCAAATTTTGACGACTTGAAGAGGTTCATAATGGATGGACTACATAAAAGACCATATATTGGTCATCCGGGTTATTAGAAAATGATCACAGCCACTAAGAAACTATTTTATTGGCCCGGACTAAAAAAGGGCACAGTTGATTACTTAGCTAAATGTCTAGAATATCAGTAGGTTAAGGTAGAGCACCGACATCCAGCAGGGTTTTTGTAGCCCCTGCCAAATCCCGAGTGGAAATGGGAAACCATCTCTATGGATTTCATCATAGGATTTCCCAAATCAACCAAGAAGAATGACGTCATTATGGTAGTTGTGGAAAAACTGACCAAGGTTACTTCCTTTATCCCCATCAAGTCAACTTGAAAGGCAATAGATATTGCCAGTATTTTCATGAAAGAAATATTTAGACTGCATGGCATGCCTAAGGAAATCATATCAGACATAGATACAAAATTTACTTCATTTTTTTAGAAATCTCTTTTTGTTGGTCTTGAAACTAAATTGTTATTTAGTACAGCCTATCACCCTCAAACTGATGGGAAGACAGAGAGGGTAAACCAACTTTTAGAGGACATGTTAAGGATGCATGTGATGCACTAGCCCAAGAAGTGGGAATACTACTACCACTGGTAGAATTTTCTTATAACAATGGCTATCAAGAGTCATTGAAGATGAGCCCTTTTGAGGCTCTCTATGGTAGACAATGCAATATTCCAATCAGTTGGAATAGCCCAATAGAAAGAATTACACTCGAACCAGATATGCTAAAAGAAATGGAGAAACAAGTAGTTCAAATAAAATAGAATCTGAAAGTAGCTCAGGTTAGACAGAAAAGATATGCAGACATAAATAGAACTCCTAGAGAGTTAAAAGCAGGAGATCATGTGTATCTCTGAGTTAGACCCAGAAAAAGCTCCTTAAGAATGGGAACTTGTGCCAAGATGGCACCTCGATTTTGAAGACCCTTTGAAATTTTGGACAGAGTGGGACCTATAGCATATATATTATCACTTCCCACCACAAGGAAGACACATAATTGTTTCCATGTTTCATTGTTGAAGAAATATGTACATGATTCTAATCATATAATTGATTGGTCTATGATTCAGGTGGAACCAGAGGGAGAATGTTGGACAACTGAGAGGTGGGGTGAATCAGTTGTCACCGTGCTTAAACAATTATGCTTCTTTTAAAATATTTACAAGGCACTCAATGATGATCACAACAATGTAGGGAAATGGACAATGCCACATTCAACATCAGTCACATATATGAGAAACGCAGAGACAAATATTTCCCAAGGAAACCCATACAAAGTAAAAACCTCTTCTTCTTTATATGATAAGTATTATTTACATTCTTTACATTATCATACATTTGAGCACCAACTCATTGTGAGGCTACAACCTCTGTTTTGCAAGCTGAAACTTGCTGAGAGCACCAACTCTCTGTTTTTTTCTAGCACCCACTAGAAGGAAGCACCAACTCCCTGGTTTCTCTAGCACCAACCAGAAGGAAGCACCAACTCCCTGGTTTCTCTAGCACCAACTAGATGGAAGCACCAACTCCCTGTGTTCAAGCCCCCACTTGAGCCTCTGAGGACACCAGTCCTCCCTAGCACCTCCCAACCTCCCTGGATTATGAATATAAAATACTGAAACCTATTACAGTGATATAGTGTTCAATAAAAACTTACCAGTCTCATCATTGTTCTGCATGATTTTGCTACTCAGACTTCCTTGTTGTCTTCCAACATGCATCCTCTACCCGTTTTTTTCTTCTGCTTTTATGCTCTGTGTGCCATGTCCATTCGTTGCACAGTTCTTCTATTCTTTTCAGCTGTTGCACTCTGATCCTTCTTCATGCATGAATCACCTTCCACAACATCCACAACAATCCCAGCACCAACAACAACCGCATATCCTCTCTGTACTGTGTATTTATAGCTTTTGTACACCTTGTGCATGTAATGCGCGCAATACCTCTGCATACTCACACCGTGTCGTTATCCTCCACAATTCGAGTGCTCTGTTTGATCATCATCGTGACTCTTCAGCTTCTCTGGTCGTTTTTCCACTCATTCGGCATCATTGTATGTTATGCTGAGATTCCTCAGCCTCTCTGGTAGTTGAGACTCTTCATCTTCTCTGTGACAGTCGAGCTCACCTTCTCTGATCCAGTTACAAACCTCAATGCTCATCTAGCTATCAATTTCCTCCATGAATCGTCTTCATTCCACTGGAAGATTCCACGTAACTCTTCAGCTCCTCTGGAAATCACCCCGAAGTGTCTTCGAATCCTCTGGCAGAAACCATCAGTGTTTTATGGAAGTTACACTGTGACGTGCAACAGTAGCCCTCCGATATCCCTAAGTTTCATCTGCACCATTGGATTATCTCTGAAGGATATTGTCGTGATTTATGTGT
This sequence comes from Picea engelmannii, assembly GCA_009831015.1. Lineage (NCBI taxonomy): Eukaryota > Viridiplantae > Streptophyta > Pinopsida > Pinales > Pinaceae > Picea > Picea engelmannii. Next base: position 646,580 of record ML786941.1, read on the forward strand.
TTTTCACTTTCGCAATTCAAAGATTTTGCGATGAGGCATCTTGACTCTTCATGTCGCAAGCTCCGAAAAGGAGCTTGGCTACTCTAGCTCCCTCCTCTACATGACCACAGGCGGTGACCTCCGGTTACACCGCCAATTCACCTTTTCGGTATTTTGGCATTCGTATGATCTAGTGTCTCGACATTCCCAGACGCGATCCCCGAAATTCTGAGGCGGAGGTTATCTGCACTAGGTCCCTCCTCCATGTGACCACACGCGGTGACCACAGGCTACGCTAAAAGGTGCTGCGAACTTATGATCTTCATCGACCCTGATCGACGATCCATGATCTCGATGAATCTACGGTCCAGATCTCATCATGAATTCGCATCTCGCAATTCCTTCAATAGAAGTTCTTGTCACTCCAAGTCACGATAGGCGAAGCTCTAGGATGGAGCTTAGATCAACGGTCCAGAACCCTTGTTGATATAACGGTATAGATCTTATCGTGAGTTCGCATCTCGCGATTCTTGTGATGGAGGTTCTCATCACTCCAAGTCACAATATGTGAAACTCTGAGATAGAGCTTTGACATGCTCTGATCTTCTACCACGTGTCCCTCTTGGTCAATGGTCCACGACTATCCCCAATGGACGACCAGGATTCCTTCACAGTTTTGGGGAGTTGGATGACTCTTGGACTTATCCGCTTTGCAGCTTCACCATATCTAACGGTTATGGAGCCTTCGTAGATACCCCAGATCCTACAGCCCAAATCTTCTCGCGATTTCGCTGCTTCGCGATTTTTTTCACCTTCGTGATTTCACCGCTTCGCATTTTCGTCCACCTTCATGATTTCGCCGCTTTCCAATTTCGTCCACCTTGCGATTTCGTCACTTTTTGATTTCATTGTTCTTGCCATCATTGTTCTTTACCATCGTTGATCTTTGCAATCGTTGTTCTTGCCATCATTGTTCTTTGCCATCGATGATCTTTGCAATCATTGTTCTTGCCATCAATGACAAGCTTACTCCCAACTGTAAACCTTCCAACAATCTCCCCCTTTGGCATTGATGGCAACCTTGAGCGGTTGCACTAATCTGTTTGGACCTCCAACTATTGCATCCGATCTGTACAACTCCTTTTCTCCCCCTTTGACATCAATGTCAAAGAAAAAACGCTCCCCCTGAGATGTTGCAATAATTTTAGGAGGTATCAGATATGCAACCAATATAGGACTCCCCCTAACAGGATGGACTCTCTTAGATGTGAGACGGGATGACACCTAGCTTATGTCTGAGATATTCAAATGGTGTCTTTGCTAGAGGTTTAGTAAAGATGTCTGCAATTTGTTCTGTAGTGGGAATGTAATTGAACCGAACAATCTGATCGGTGACCTGCTCTCTCAAAAAATGATATTTTATGGGAATATGCTTGGTCTTGGAGTGGAAGACAGGATTTTTAGACACACTGATGGCACTAGTGTTATCACAACGAATTGAGATGGGTGCAGTGTATTTTACCTCCAAGTATGCAAGTGTCTGAATCATCCATAATACCTGAGTGCAACAGGTAGCAGCAGCAATGTACTCTGCCTATGTGGTTGATAAAGAAATGGAACCTTTTTTTTTACTAAGCCAGGCTACTAAGGAGTCACCCAGGAAGAATGCTCCTCCACTGGTGTTTTTTCTCTCATCAACACAGTTTGCTCAATCTGCATCTGAATAATCAGTCAGCTGAAGATTTTGATTTCTAGGATACCACAAACCATAAGTCATTGTTCCTTTCAAATACCTGAATATCATTTTGACCACTTGCAAATGACTCTGTTTAAGTGCAGCCTGATATCTTCCTACCATTCCTACAGCATGCATTATGTCTGGGTGAGATGTTGTGATGTACAGCAGGCTTCCTATCATTGATCAATATGAGCTTTGATCAACATCAGGTGAATCATCATCCTTGCTTAATTTACATCCAGTTACCATAGGTGTACCCACAGGTTTAGAATCTTCCATTTGAAACCTTTTCATCATTTATCTTAGATATTTTTCTTGAGAAATGAACATCCCTTCGGGCCTCTGAGTAATTTGCAGACCAAGAAAAAATGACAGTTATCTTATCATAGACATTTTAAATTCAGACTCCATGGCAGAAGAAAACCATTGTACTAATGAATCCTTATTACATCCAAAGATGATGTCATCTACATAGACCAGTACGATGAGAAAATTATTATCCTCTATTTTAATATACAGATTGTTGTCAGTTGTTCCTCTCTTGAACCCTTTGTCTTTGAGATACGTATCTAGTCTGTGATACCAGGCTCGAGGGGCGTGTTTTAAACCATATAAAGCTTTCTTCAGCTTGCATACTAAGTCAGGGTTATCAGAGAGTTTCAAACACTCTGGTCGTTCCATATAGACTTCTTCACTTAAATATCCATTTAGAAAGGCTGACTTGACATCCATTTGGTAGACTTTAAACCTTTTATGACAAGCATAGGCAAGAATCATTTTGATAGCCTCTAATCTTGCTATGGGCGCAAATTTTTCACCAAAATCCAGTCCTTCTATACGATCATAGCCTTTACAGACTAACCTTGCTTTGTTCCTGATAACTTGTCCTTGCTCATTCAACTTATTCTTAAAGATCCATTTGGAGCCAATGATGTTTTTTCCTTCAGGTCTTTGAACCATCTCCCACGAATTGTTTTTCTCAATCTGATCAAGTTCATCATTCATTGCTTTAACCCAATGATCATCTTTGTTGGCTTCATTTAAATTCTTGGGTTCCAGTATGGATATGAGATTTATATGATATTGTTCGGTGGTTTTGATTAGCTTTCTCCTGGTTTGTACACCTTTGTCTTTTTCTCCAATTATCTAACTTGCAAGATGATTCTTTTGAATGATTCTGGAGGAGAAATTTATAGTTGACTGTTGATTTGAATATGTCTGAGTGTCTGAGTCTTCATCTGATTCAGAGTCTTCGTTTTCTGATTCTTGGACCTGTTCACTTTCAACTTTAGTTGTGTCTTTTGTAGAAGACTCATTATTGTATACCTCTCTTACTGGGATTCCTTCATCAATTTTTACATCAATATGGTCAACCATTTTATGTAGCCTCTTATTATAGCATCTATATCCTTTACTATTTGTAGCTTACCCTAAAAAGATACCTTCATTATCCCTGTCATCATATTTGTCGAGGTTCTCATCATTATTCTTTATGTAGCATTTACTCGCAAAGACTCTGAAGTGTTTGATTGAGGCAGGTCTTCCAAACCATAATTCATAAGGTGTCTTGTCACTTTGTGGTCTGAGTTGGGCTTTGTTAAGCACATGGACTACTGTGTGTATTGCTTCTACCTAGTAGGTTTTACCAATGTTCTTCTCATTCATCATTGACGTGGCCATTTCCTGCACTGTTCTATTTTGCCTCTCAACAACTCCATTTTGTTGTGGAGTTCTTGGGATTGTGTATTCTCTCTTTATCCCATGTTCATCGCAAAATTCCTTGAAGTCTCTTGACATAATCTCTCCTCCCCGATCTGATCTTACTGCCTTTAACCTCTTGCATGTTTGAGTCTCTGTTAAAGCCTTAAATATTTTAAACTTTTCAAATGCTTCATCTTTTTCTTTGAGAAAGGCAACCCAAGTAATTCTAAAGTAATCATCGATAATCAGCATGAAGTAGTTTTCTTTCCCTGTGCCTTCTTGTCTTTATGGTCCACATAAATCCATATGAACTAGTTGGAGTGGTTTCTCTGTTGAAGTAAAGCTCTTGGACTTAAACTGTGTCATGTTTTGCTTCCCTACTTGACAAGGTTTACACATTGAATCTTGGGGCTTTGATATTCTCGGAAGATCTTTTACTGCCTTGAGTTTTTTTAGTTTGATTAAGTGGTCAAAGTTTAGATGTCCAAGTCTCTTATGCCATAACCAACTTTCATCATGTTTTCTTAGATGACATTCTTCTCTATTTTCTTTCAGCACATATACATTATTTTCTGTTCTTATGCCTTTGGCCACCATTTGTCCTGAGTTTACAGACTTTATCTTGCAGTCCTTGGACGTGAACAACACTTCGCATCCTCTGTCACACATTTGACTTACACTGAGCAGATTATGTTTCAACCTATCCACAAGTAGAACATCTTGGGCTTTTCCTTTTCCATTACTTAAGCTCACCATCCCTTTGCCCTTTATTTTCCCTAGAGCATCATTTCCAAAGGTTATGTTTCCTGATTTGCTTTCACTTAAAGATAGAAACTTGCCTTTGTCTCCTGTCATGTGTTTGGAGCATCTAATGTCTATATACCAAGGGTTCATTTTTCTTTGAGAGGACAACACTAATCCACACTTGTCACTTTCCTTCTTCTTCCAAAACTTGACATTTTCAGCAGGAGATTTCAAATCTGGTTCATATTCCCTTAAACGGCTGTCAATAGATTTGTGTCCATAGTTATGACAGATGTAGCATTCAATCTCATTGTTCAATAGGTCAAACTTATTGGTCCAACATTTTCTACTCATTGACTGTTGATTATTTCTTGACTTCTTTAGTTGCATGTCCCTGGACTTAATTTGGAAATTGGCAATCAGTGAAGGTTTTTTACTTGGTTGCATCATTCTTTGTTGTGGAAAGTATTTATTCCTTTGAAATCTTAATTGCTCATGTCTAAGTGTTAAGGAACAATTTACAGCTTTGTGACCAAAGTTAGCACAGTAGAAATAATAGCCATAGAAGAATTCTTTGTACCTGGAAAATGGATGTCTTCTTTGAGCAAATTGATTTCTTCCGGACTGATGACGTCGTTCAGCAGTGAGCACATTACTTATTTGTTCTACAGATTCATATCTGGCATATTTTATCTTACTCGACCTGGGCAATTGATTGTCTTCCTTTGTTTCTGCAGGATTTTTATTGTCATTGGTTGTACTTTTGACAAACTTGATGGGTTCTTTGTTTCCTGGATTACCACTGCTTGATCCCTCTTCATACCCCAAGCCATTTTTCATCTTTGGATTCCTTTATTGATTCAGAATGGTGGTCAATCCTTTTGAGGCTTTGATACTTGACAGATTCTTATTATACAAGGCTTGAAACTTTTCCATTTCTTTCCTCGTTTTCACTACTTCTTGTTCTAATGCTTCACATCTTGCCTTTTTTTCTGATAGTTGTTGTTTCAGAATCTCTTCGATTTTCTTTGGCTCTTCCAATTCTACTTTTAGTAGGATAAGGTCTTCATCAGGTTCTTTACTGTCTTTCTCGAACTGTATCAACAATTTTCTTTGCTTTCTGTTCTTGATTCTTAGTCTGTCAAACTCTTCCAGTGCACTGATCAGTTCCCCTTCCATGTCAATCACAGCTTCTTCTTCATCACTTCCTGTGCTTTTATTATCATAATCCTCTTTGGCCATAAGTATGAAGTCATTTAGTTTATCTTCAATAGAGGATTCATTTTCTTCATCATCTAAAGGATCATCATCATTGTTTACGCACAGACTTTTCTTCTTAAAGTTTTTCTCTTTAAAGAAATTTATGTGTTTGTACTTCTCCTCATCATCACATGTCTGATCTCTTCCTTTGTGGGGACATTTATTTTCAAAATGACCTATCCTACCACAGTTGAAACATTTGAAAGGCAGTTTACCTTTGTATTTTCTTGATCCCTTCTTCAGTCTCTTCACAAATTTTGCTTCAATTTCATCGGGCTCATAATCCTCATTCTTGTCTGCTTTAAATGATGCTTCTCTCGAGGTAGGTTTATCTTTAACAATTATCATTTAATATGCATTCAATGTTCCTAGCAGTTGATCAAACCCCAAGGTTTTTAGATCATTAAGTTCTTCTATAGCAGAGACCTTCGGGTTGAACCTATCTGGGAGAGATCTCAAGATTTTCTGAACTAAATAAGGTTCATCAATTGTTTCACCAAGTGCCTTCATTGCATTTACCAATTCTTCTACTCTTAGAAAGTATTTTTCAACAGTTTCATCTTCCTTCATCTTCAGTTGTTCAAACTGTATTCTGTAGGTTTGAAGCTTTGCATCCTTTACTTTCTCATTACCCTCATAGCTACTAATGAGTTTGTCCCACATTTCTTTGGCAGTTTCTAGGTGAATAACTTTGACGAATTATGCTTCTGCAATCCCACTCAAGATAGCATTCATAGCCTTAGCGTTGAAGCTAAATTCTAGTTTGTCATCCTTATTAGCTAGCACAATTGGCTTTACATAACCAGTATCTACCACATACCAGACATCTGCACTTAATGACATTATGTAGTTTCTCATTCTAACTTTCCAGAAGGCAAAGTTTGTTCCATTGAACAGAGGAGCCTTATTGGTTGAATTTCCTTCATGGATTGACATGTTTAAGCTCTAGGATCTACCCTTAGATAAAAGGGGCTAGCTCTGATACCAATTGTTGGACAACTGAGAGGGGGGGTGAATCAGTTGTCACTGTGCTTAAACAATTATGCTTCTTTTAAAATATTTACAAGGCACTCAATGATGATCACAATCATGCAGGGAAATGGACAATGCCACATTCAGCATCAGTCACATATATGAGAAACGCAGAGACAGATATTTCCCAAGGAAACCCATTCAGAGTAAAAACCTCTTCTTCTTTATATGATAAGTATTATTTACATTGTTTACATCATCATACATTTGAGCACCAACTCATTGTGAGGCTACAACCTCTATTTTGCAAGCTGCAACTTGCTGGTAGCACCAACTCTCTATTTTTCTCTAGCACCAACTCCCTGGTTTCTCTAGCACCAACTCCTTGGTTTCTCTAGCACCAACTAGAAGGAAGCACCAACTCCCTGTGTTCAAGCCCCCACTTGAACCTCTGAGGACACCAGTCCTCCGTAGCACCTCCCAACCTCCCTGGATTATGAATATAAAGTATTGAAACCTATTACAATGATATAGTGTTCAATAACAGCTTACCAATCTCATCACTATTCTGCAATATTTTGCTACTCAGACTTCCTCGCTGTCTTCCAGCATGCATCCGCTGCCCATTTTGTTCTTCTACTTTTATTCTCTGTGCACCATGTCCATTCGCTGCACAGTTCTTCTTATGTTCTTTTCAGCTGCTGCACTCTGATCCTTCTTCATGCATGAATCACCTTAAACAACATCCACAGCAATCCCAGCACCAACAGCAACCGCATCTCCTCTATGTATCGTGTATTTATATCTTGTGTACACCTTGTGGATGTAATGCACACAATACCTCTTCATACACCGCATCGTTATCCTCCACAACTTGAGTGCTCTGTCTGATCATCATTGTGACTCTTCAACTTCTCTGGCCGTTTTTCCACTCGTTCAGCATCACTGTATGTTATGTTGAGATTCCTCAGCCTCTCTGGTTGTTGAGACTCTTCGTCTCCTCTGTCACAGTCGAGCTCACCTTCTCTGTTCCAGTTACAAGCCTCAATACTCATCCAGCTGTCAATTTCCTCCATGAATCATCTTCATTCCACTGGAAGATTCCATGTAACTCTTCAGCTCCTCTGGAAATCACCCTGAAGTGTCTTCGAGTCCTCTGGCAGAAACCATCAGTGGTTTCTAGCAGTTACATTATGACGTGAAACAGTAGCCCTCCAATCTCCTTCAGTTTCATCTACACTGTTGGATTAGCTCTGAAGGATATTGTCGTGATTTATGCATTTCTCACTTTCGCAATTCGGAGATTTTGCGATGAGGCATCTTGACTCTTCATGTCGCGAGCTCCGAAAAGGAGCTTGGCTGCTCTAGCTCCCTCCTCTACATGACCACAGGCGGTGACCTCCAGTTACACCGACAATTCACCTTTTCGGTATTTCGGCATTCGTATGATCCAGTGTCTCGACATTCCCAGACGTGATCCCCAAAATTCTGAGGCGAAGCTTATCTTCACTAGGTCCTTCCTCCACGTGACCACACGCGGTGACCACAGGCTGCGCTAAAAGGCACTGTGAACTTATGATCTTCATCGACCCTGATCGATGGTCCACGATCTCGATGAATCTATGGTGCAGATCTCATCGTGAATTTGCATCTCGTGATTCCTTCGATATAATTTCTTGTCACTCCAAGTCGCGATAGGCAAATCTCTAGGACAGAGCTTAGATCAACGGTCCAGAACCCTTGGTGATCTAATGGTCCAGATCTTATCGTGAGTTTACATCTCACGATTCTTGTGATGGAGGTTCTCGTCACTCCAAGTCGCGATACGCGAAACTCCGAGATAGAGCTTTGACATGCTCTGATCTTCTTCCATGTGTCCCTCTTGGTCAACAGTCCACGACTGTCCCCGATGGACGGCCAGGATTCCTTCACAGTTTTGGGGAGTTGGATGACTCTTGGACTTATCCGCCTTGCAGCTTTACCATATCTAATGGCTGTGGAGCCTTCATAGATAGCCCAAATCCTACGACCTAAATCTTCTCGCGATTTCGCCACTTCACGATTTCGCGATTTCGTCCACCTTCGTGATTTCGCCGCTTCGCGATTTCGTCCACCTTCGCGATTTCGTCGCTTCGCGATTTCGTCGCTTCGCGATTTCGTCCACCTTGCGATTTCGTCACTTCGCGATTTTTTTGATCTTTGTAATCGTTGTTCTTTTCCATCACTGATCTTTGCAATCGTTGTTCTTTGCCATCGCTAATCTTTGCAATCGTTGTTCTTTCCATCAATGACAAGCTTACTCCCAACTGTAAACCTTCCAACAGAGAATTCCTGCGAGAGCCACAATGCATAATAAACAGAAAATAAATTCCACTTAGGAACATAACCATTACAAAGGTCAAGGTGCAATGGAAACACTTTGGTCCAAATGAAGGTACATGGGAAATGGAGGATTCCATGAAATAAACATACCCATTTTTTTTTACTGTTGTGCATACAGAGCACATTGTCGGGTAGAACATTGAGGACGATGTTCTTTTAAGGGGGAGGGGATTGTAATACCCATGTTTCCCCTAGCTTGTAAATATAAGTATAACCTGCTAAAAGACTATGGGCAGACTGAATATCTGTGGATGTTGGAATTGATGAACTTTTTTGTTATAAAAGGTAATGTATATATTTATGTTACTAAATAAAATGGAAAGTGTTGCATAATTGTTGAAGGGGTTTTCCAAGTTAGATCATGATGCATGAGTGAGATGGTGAGGGGAACCGTTAATGGTTTAGACGACCCCCACCAAACCAATACTCTACTGGAATTAAATTGTTCAAACCCAAAATAGTCCTCTGACCCAGAGAATTTGATTACCAGTCAAGCTAGTTGTTGGGAAGTCTTCCTCAAGAGTCAATGAGGAAATGGGCAGAGTACCCATATGGAAACTCCCTAAACTAACTAACGAAATTGGGATTTGGACCCACGAAATCTTGTTGAGAAAGGCAAGAAAAAGGTAGGAAATTCGTGGGAAGAGAGGGAGTATGGAAGAGGAATGGGTCTGGTGACCATTTCTAAGGAGGGAGAGCATGTGCAGCTCTCTGGTTTTGGAGAGAACTAAAAAATGAAATTGTTCTAGGTATGGGAATTGTTAGGCATCATTTTCCAACCAAGATGATAAATGGGGTTGTAGAGAGGATGAGTGACTGAGCAAGCACTCATTGCAAACCCCCTTGCTTGGTGGAGAGAAAACTGATTTGCCAAGTTCCTATGGGAAGAGGAGAGCGATCTTCGTCCCTGGTTGTTGTTGAATAGAAGGAAGACTATTTCATAGCATTATTATCTAGCTAGGGGGTGGCCAATGGTAAATCCTCCCAAGATTTGTTGTGCCTATGATTGGGTGTAAAAGGGCACCCCTTTCAGCAGTTGCAACACTTTCTGGATTCTAGATAAGTATATTTTGTCAAAATCTCTACATTGTCAATCTTAAAGATAATTATAGATTGTGTTTTAGAGCAATATAGGTTCAATTTTCTGTTAAAAGTTCCTTGAGAATTTAAGTGTGAATGTGGAAATGTTGGAACTAAATTTCTATGTGGGTGAACAACTTCACCGTGTGACTTCCTGTTCTAAATTTTGGGAGTGAATGTTGAGATTGACTAAGTTTCACAGTTTAATTCATTCATGTGCAATAATGAAGGAACAATAAGTTTTATTAAGCATCAAATAAGAGAGAAAGTGTTTTTTGCATACTACTACTCTATTTTAGTTTGCTCTCAAGCCTTATTACAGAAAACTTAGAGCATATCATATTTGGGTTTTCACTTTAGCAAAACAACCCAAATATTGAAAAATGTATAAGTCATTATAAATGGGTAGTAAGGAAAAATAATTAGGAAATAAACATGAAATTTCCTAATTGAATTAAAATTCAAAAGATCTCAAAACACTATCTAGGCATTAACAAACGTTTATGCTAAACTTGTGTTAAATTCCTACAATTTGGGAAGTATCCCCATAATTGTGGTGGGTTGTAACTTTGGGTAGAAATGTAAAAATTTCACTATGAAGGTAAATCCTTGTTTTAGGACCATATTTCCTTAAATTTAGTAGGAGTAGTAAAGCATAGTAATAAGGAAACAAAAATTACTCATTTACCCACGAGAAGGGAGAAATTATAATTATATTTTTAATTTCCAGAATGGAGAAATTTCCTTGGAATATAAACTTTTATTAAATCCATTTTTAAAGACTGGAAAATTATATTTTTGCTATTATTATTTTTCATGTAAGAGAAAATAATTCCATTTAAATTCTCCAGGTAATAAAACTGTGGGATATGGAAATATATGTATATATGTCTATATACATATTATTATTATCATTATTGTTATTAATATTATTATTAGTATCTTCTTGCATCGTGAGTTGAGCTCGTGAAGGCGCACTCACTCTGTTCTAGGGTTCGCCTCTTTCACACTCATGCCTAGCCAGGGCAGAGGGGAGCCATCGCCCCCTCCCTCCCCAACCTCTTCCTTCCGTAAGCTTGTTGCAGCAAGCAACAAGAAGCTCCCCCTGCGGAACCCCCGAGCTTCGTGAAAAAACTGGATGTGGTACCTGAGATCGCTCTTCCCCCGGACCAGCCTATGAAGGTCGCGTTGTCTCTTACAGATCGCGGCCTAGTAGGTCTGTTCATGGGCCTATGGCCCTAAGCCTGAACAATAGATAACTGTATCCAAAGGAATTGGAAGCCTCTAATAACAAATAGCGTAACTTGCTACGCAGTTGGGAGGGGTTTCTTCATCTTTGAATTCATCTCTCAGGAGGACAGAGATCTAATCTTCAGGAACGGGCCGTATTTCATGGGCACACAAGGTCTCTATCTGAACCGATGGACCCCTAGCTTCGATCCAGCCTCAGAAGTAGCAAAAGACGTCCCAGTTTGGGTAAGACTCCCAAATCTTCCCATCCACTTCTGGAACTCTTCTTCGCTCCAAGCTATTGGAAATGGCCTGGGACACTACATAGACAAAGCGGACCCAAAAGACCAGTACTCCTGCGCAAGGACCTGTGTGGAGGTGGATCTGGAGGTAGGCCTACCAGAAGCGGTAAAATTAATGGTAGGGGACTGGAAGCACTTCCAAAAGCTTGATTACGAGCAACTCCCCTTCAAATGCAGAGGTTGCCACAAATACGGCCACTTCAAGCGGAACTGCCCAAAAAACCCAAGTACAGAGAAAGAAGGGGAAGATGGTTGGCAACAGGCTAGGAAAGGGAAGTCAAAGCCAAAAGGACCAAGAAGCAACAGGCCAGCCCCAGTAAAAGAAAAGAACCCAGGAGGCAAAGAAACGGCCAACAACTTCAATGTCCTGGACCAGGAACCTAGTGGAGAGTCGGGAAAGCTGACCCAGGAAACTCAAGGAGAAGCTGAAGGAGGCACCCAATCCCCTGGGAACAGGAAAACACCAGAACTAATAGAGGACGAGATGCCAAGCAAATCCCCCCCAAGGATCAGAGTGACCCAAGGCGCAGAGGAAGGGGAAATCTCATCAGGCAGCGAATCGAAAGGCACAAGCGAAGCTTGGGCCTCTCCAAAGAAACCAGGAAGAGGCCGAAAATCCAAAAAAGTCGAAAGAGACCAAGAAACCTACAAGGAAGTCTTAAAGGGTGCCCAACCAACTATCAAGCAACTGATCAGCGGAAGGCAAACAAGGAAGCTCTTCAAAGCCTCCCAAGGAGGCCATTCCCCTCCCCAAGGTAATCAATGAAGCTAACCTCCTGGAACTGTAGGGGCCTCGATAGTAAAAGGAAAGAAGAAGATCTCAAAGATATTATCAAAACCTCGGAGGCGGACATCCTACTTCTCCAGGAGACCAAGATGAGTCAGCAGGACTCTCTCAAAGCTTCAAGAAATGCATGGAAAAATAGTCAAGGAATAACTAAAAATGCCAGGGGCACGTCAGGCGGTCTCTGCACGCTCTGGAACACCACCAAAATAGAATTGCTCGACTCAGACACTCGCATGCACTGGATCCACACATCGCTCCTCCATAAAGACTCTGAGATCCAGGTAAATCTCATTAATATTTATGTCCCACGGCACACAGAAGAAAAAAGGATCTGCTAGGAAACCCTCCAAGACTTTCTTCAAAGAAACGAGCTAGATAACATCATCTTATGTGGAGATTTAAATGTAACCCTAAGCCAAGAGGAAAAGAGAGGTGGCACTATAGTCAGAGACCCAGCCAGAGAATGGGTGGAAGATATTATTACAGCCTAGGAGCTAATAGATATAAAACCGGCCAAGGGGCACTATACATGGTCCAATAAGAGGTTAGGTCTGAGGCATATAGCTGCCAGGTTGGACAGATTCCTCATCCAAATCTCTTACCTAACCCTGGGGTTCAATGCATTAGTAGAAATCCTACCCCATAGTGCTTCAGACCACAAGCCTATTCGGTTAGAATTTAAGTCAGAGCAAGGGAAGGGACCCATCCCTTTCAGGTTCAATCCATCCTAGATCCAAGACAAGGATTTCCTTAAAATAGTGTCTAGCACATGGACAGGCAAATTCATTGGATCTGCCTCCTATGTATGGGAAGAGAAGCTACGGAGGTTAAAAGTCACCCTGAAATCCTGGGCAAGAAGCCACCTTGACCCAACCTCCTCACGCAAAGAGGCCCAAAAACTCCTTGAGATTCATCAGCAAGAGCTGGAACGCAAAGAAATCACCTAAGAGGACCTGCAGCAAGAAGTCCTTCTTCAAAGCCAATGGTTCAAGGCATGCAGGGAGGAAGAGAGTTACTAGAGGCAGAAATCTAGAAGCCTCTGGCTGAAGAAAGGAGACAAAAATACTAGTTACTTCCATAAGCAAGCATAGGCTCGGAAACTTTATAAGGAAGTCACTGAAATCCAAGTTCAAGACACAATAATCTTAGATCCAGAAGGTATCAATCAAGCAGCATTCGAAACCTTCTCAGCCCTCTATACAGAATCGCAAAGGATAGACATAGACCCCCAAAGGTACCCCCTCTCCATCATTCCAGCTCTCATTAATGAGGAAACCAACTGCAATCTATTAAAAAAGGTTTCACAGCAAGAAGTAAAGGAGGCCCTGGATCAAATGAATTCGGACAAAGCCCCTGGACCAGATGGGTTTACTGCCAGATTTTTTCAACACTGTTGGGCGATAATCAAATCTGACCTCACCAAAATGATAAGGAGATCGCAATCAAGTAGTAAACTAGGAGGGAGAACCAACTCGGCCTTCCTGGCCCTCATCCCAAAGGAGAAAGGAGCATCTAGTTTCAACTATTTCAGGCCGATCTCACTCTGCAACACTACCTATAAAATCCTCACTAAGATCATCGCAAACAGATTGAAAACAATTCTTCCCCACATCATCCCAGAAAATCAGGGAGGCTTCATTAAACACAGACACATTACTGACAACATCCTCCTGGTCCAAGAGTCTCTTCACTCAAGCATCCAGAGAAAGGACAAAGGTATGATCATTAAGCTCGACCTCGCCAATTCTTTTGATAGAGTCAACCACAGTTTTTTATTTGAAGTTATGAAGAAATTTGGTTTTGATCAAGATTTTGTCAACTGGATAAAGGCCTGCATAGGCTCACCCTAGATAGCTCCCATGGTAAATGGAAGAGTAACAAAATTCTTTCAAGCCTCTTGAGGGATAAGGCAAGGGTGCCCCCTCTCTCCCCTCCTTTACGCAATCCAAGCCTCTGTTCTAAGCTATCAGTTGGGAAATTCCCAAGCCCAAAGCATTCTGCAGGCTCTAAGAATAGCACAAGGGGTGGAAGACATTAACCATGCTCAATTCGCGGATGACACCCTGCTATTAGGTGGAGCAAGCTCAATAGTCACAAAACAGTTTAAGGAAGAACTTGCGGCATACACTTCAATCTCAGGCAGCGAAATAAGCAAAGCAAAGTGCAAGATATATGGCTGGAATATCACGGCCAACGAAATGCTCGGGATTGCAAGAGTACTAGGGATGGAAGGCCACACCAATTGGGAGTCCTTCACTTACCTGGGAATCCCAATTTCTAAGGCCATCCCAAGGGCCACTCAGTGGAACCATCTAATTGACAAGCTCAAGAAGAAAATTTTCAATTGGGGGGCGAATTGGCTCAATCTGGCAGGGAAAGTCGTTCTAATCAAATCAGTTATGGCCAGCATACCCATATACCATAGTTCAATGCTCCTAGCCTCTTGCTCCACAATACAAAAAATCGAAGCTCTGCAACGACACTTCCTTTGGGAAGGTGGGAAACAGACCGGAAGGAAATTGCACCTGATAATTTGGGAAAATTCCTCCAAACCTCTTCTGGAAGGTGGCCTCAATTTTAAAAATTCACGCATACAGAACCTTGCGCTGGGGGCAAAGATGTTGTGGAACATAGTCTCTGGAAAACTTACCTGGAGCAAGTCAGCTCTCTGTAAAAAGTACTTTAAGGGGCCGAGGGATCGCTACTTAGAAACTCCCTACAAGTATTCTAAAGGATCCCCTTTTTTAGCTCTCTGCAAAAAAGCCTTGCCTCTCTTCACTCCCCACCTCACCTGGGTGCCAAGAAACGGGACGAAGATCAAAATCTGGAATGACTCAATCCTAGGAGATCCCCCTCTTGAATCGAGGCAGGACCTGCGAAGTCTTAAGAACTGGATGGGGACCCAAAATTTAAAGACTCTTGCGGATATTTCAGTTTGGGAAGAGGATAGGCATCAATCGTGGCAAGGGTGGGAAGTGAGCAATTTACCACCGGATTTAGAAGGGGAATAGCGAATCCTCAAACACTGTCTATAGGGGAAAGCCCCACTAAAAAAGAAGGGGAAGGATGAGAGAGGCTGGAGGGAAAATGCCAAAGACTACACCACTGCTAACGGCTATAGAGTTTTGCTCAAGGTCCCTACTGCTCCAGAGAACCCGATCATCTGGAAAGCGATTTGGAATTCCAAGTCCATTCCTAAAATTGATTTTTTTATTTGGACACTTTCCCACAACAGCATTCTAACAGGGGAAGTCCTCCAAAGGAAAGGTTGGGCTGGGCCCCACTGGTGCCCACTCTGCCAGCAAGCAGAAGAAACTACTAATCACCTCCTCCTCAATTGTGCCTTTTCTAAAGAAGTTTGGAGGCTGACAATTGGATCAGCAGCTGAAGTCAACTTGCCAGAAGACATCAAAATCCTCCTTCAACATTGGGACAACCTGTACCCGTTCCAACACCGAACTCAAAGTCAAACCGTTGCGCTTTGGAGAATCCTCCCAAAATTTATTCTGTGGAGCCTGTGGCTGGAAAGAAATAGTAGGATCTTCAGGGACAGGGCGAAGAGCGCACCCATAGTGGTTGCTAGCATCTAGGCACTTTTTGGAGAGAGCTCCCTTCACTTATGTCAGTCCAATTACAAAGAGAAGCCAGACAAATTAGAGGTCCTTTGGCTGGATCAGTTCAAAATTCGAAGTGCACAAGAAGTCATAGCCGTCTCACCAAGCACTGAGGATTGGGAAATAAGGAAAGAGGAACAAGAGTTTGACAATTGGAAGCAAGAAAGGAAGGCTTACATCATGTCCTTTGACGGGGCCTCCAAAGGAAACTTGGGGCTAGCAGCGGAGGGGGGATAATTGAGAGCCCCACTGTAGAAATTATCGTTAGTTATGCCCTGGGACTAGGTACTGAGACCAACAACATTGCAGAAGCCATGGCCCTATGGCAAGGGCTCCAGCAAGCCAAAGAGCAGGGGATCCAGGAACTGGTCATCGTTGGAGACTCCAAACTGATAGTCAGAGCCATTAATTGCCAAACTCAAACCCAAAGCGCCAAACTTAATAATCTCCTGAGCAAAATTCGCCTCCTTCTCACTAGATTCAACTCTTATGAGATATTTCATGTTTTAAGGAAGCTGAACGCGAAGGCTGATGTGGAAGCCAATAAAGGCGTACTCCTTGCGCCAGGAAGCTTAACCCTCAATGGAATGATGTCCATTGTGGAGATATTGTAACCCAAGGCGCCTCACGCGCATATCTATCAAGTGGATGAGATGAGCATAAGGACAACAGGGGAATCAACCAAGATTTGCCAGACAGAGTCGAGCCATTAGAGGATAGCGATAGGGGGCAGTACCATGACCAAGTGGACAGAAGACAGGAAGGGGACAGGCGCACCCACTGTCCATACCTCTCACCCTCTGCAGTCCAGGGCGCAATCATACGGGTAGAGGGGCACGAATTTAAAATAGCGATGCAGACCCAAGCCCAACTCATTCATGATCAGGGATTCCTCTGACTGTGAGCTTGAAGATCCAAGGAGTGCGACTAAGGGGACGACCAGAGAGATGGCAGCCAGCACAAGCAAGAGTCTGAGTCTGGAGGAACGGCTGAAGATCATAGACACTACACTAGAGAATCTAAAGCAAATGCAGCAGCACCAATTAGACTTTCTGGAGAACCTGGACTCGGAAGCCGGTGGAAGACTGGATCAACTCGAGCAAGACATTTCCACTACAAAGATTGGTTTCTCTGAAGATCTCAGCAAACTTCACCAGGAGCTCAAGAACCCGCAGGAAGAGTTTGAACTGAGAGTCGATCAGTTGGAAGAGAAAATGGCCCAGCTCAATCGAGACTGGAGGAATGATTTAGAAAGCTAGTTCTGCCATCCCCTCTAAAGAAAATCCCACCCCCTCCAGCATCTTGGCATTTTGTATAGAGCCAAGGCTTTAAATAAAATCGCATTAGCTGGTTAGTGTTAGCTTTTTCATAATATGATAAATACACGTGTATTCAGGAGCAGTGTTAAGCTCCTCTCAGGCAGAGGCTCAGTGAAGTCCTGCCATTTTGTAATCGCAGTAGTGGCTGGTCCAAACTTAATACAAATCCTCTAATCGTTTTGGTCAAAAAAAAATATTATTATTATTTTATTCTGAAAATGGAGGTTAAAGTTCCTGGAGTGTAATAGACCTGAGACCAAAGAGAATATAATTTATTATTATTCTAATGTCAAAATAGAACCGATGACCAAATACTTTAGCCATCTCGTGGTCTTCGGGACTTTGGAACTTCGGGGCTCCGAGGTGTTTGGGGTGGTGGAATACATGAGCCAAAGTCGTTGAAGGCACGAACCCTACCTTTCCCTGTACAAGGTGGCTTAGATAAGAAATAGTATTATTTATGTGATATTATATTTAATTGTGATCAAATTAACATAATTGAGTATAATAACCCTTTATTGCAATTTATTATATTATAATTCAAAACAACTCATTGTATTTATATATCACGTTGTAATACAAGTGGGTACCCTTCGGGACTCCGGAACTTTGGGTTAATTGAGAATGAAGAGTTGCGTGGAAGAGCCAGAGGTGTGGACCCAAATATCCTTCCTTCATTCCAATATTCAATATTAAATGTAATATTAGAGATTATTTAAACTTGGGTGAGATTTTTGAGAGGTATAATATAATATATTATATTATACTAAGATTTATTAAAATAGTTATACGTGAATGAAGCCAACTCCTTTTAAATATTAAATAATATACAATTGTGTATAAGTGGGGCCACTTCGGGGCTCCGAGAGGATTGAGTATAAAGAATGTGTTGGAGAGTCGAAGGGATTGACCCAGAGATCTTTCTCTCACACACACATTTCAAATATTAAATATAATATTAGGGAATTTATAAACCTAGATGCAATTTCCAAAAAATGTGTAATATAATATGTTTTAATTGAGTTTATTATGATATTCATATTTGATAAAGTACCAAGCCTTTTTCCCCTTTTAAATTAATCTTTAATGCAAAATCACGTGTAAGCGTGGATCCTTTGGGAGTTCTAGGCTCCACGAGATCGAGACTTCGGAACTCCGGGAGTTCGAAGCTTTCGGACTCCAGGATGTTTGGGGGAGATAGAGTGTACAAGAAAAAGGGCCGAAGGTCTGAACCTACCCTTTCCCATTCCAATAGCTGCACAAATGTCGATATAAACATTTAAGGTGATTAATTATACTGTAAATTAATATAATTAATTATATTTGCATCACCTTACAATATGAGTGAGACCCTCTCTGAAACTATGAGATTCGAGAGATTTGGGTATGTTCATAAAAGCATGATGAGGAATTCCACCGAAGTCGGGTGGCTTCGGTATTAATGGATATTGATAATCCCAAGTGCTCCTTTGATATATTTAATCAATTTATAATAGAATTAAATAGAATTATATTATAATATAATTAATAAAAGAACAAATTGAATATAGTTAGTCCCTTTCCCTGGTAAATAAATAACTATGCATATTTGTATCCGTGTGTGTGAAATTACGTGAAAATTCGGTATGGAGTGCATTCCAGGGAGTGATTAAATTATAGACCATAATTAAGGTTAATCAACTTAAGTATATTATGGATAAATTAACCTCATTATGTTATAATATAATTACTCATAATTATCATATGGGTAATTTATTGAGTTAGTGCTAAACTACTTCTAAGGGGGGAAAGAGAAAGTAAAACCTCAGTAATTACTGGGCCATGAGTATTAGGCTAAGCAAAAATTAATTACTGGATAATTAGTTTGTGGAGAATAATTATCCTTAATGAGGTTTAAGTAATTAATTATCAAAGAATGGTATTCTACGAAATATTAATTAAGTATTTTAATTGGACTATAGGAGAGGGAAAAATCTCATCATCTACTCGAGCAAGTCTAAGTGCCCTACGGTGACATGGTGAATTTATGTTGACTAAGAACATCAATGTGATGGTGCATGTTGATCTTCAATGGGTTGACGAGTTGAGTGGGGTCCAATAGGATTGTTGAACCTTAGATTCCAAATGGATTCCAACCATATATCAGGAGATCTTGCATGCATCTAGACTGTCCATTCGAGAGAAAGGAAATATTCCTTGACACCATATTCATCGGAGGTAAGTGAAGAGTGTGTTGGGAGAAGGAACGAGTTACGATGGATGCAGGCCAGTGTGGATCGAAGTTCCACTATGGTAGGCTAGGCTAGTGCCACATCGAGACTAGGGTGCCACCACATTAGTTAGCGTGGGAAATGAGAGGTCATGAGGATGCCACGTAGCAGCAAGAGAGATCTTGCCAATGTAAACCTGAGAACTTCGGAAGGTCATAACCCTCGTTCCATAGCTTATTTTTTAGCGAAATTACCATCGTTGGAAAAGTCTTAATGAGCAGAAGACGATGGAGTTGTGATAGAAGAGATTTGAGATGATTGCAAAAATCTAAAAATTATACCCCATCCCTTAAAAAGGTACTTAGGGGTCGGGTGTGTGACATGGAGTTAAACATTTTATGACATCTCAAATTTAATTTAAAAATAGAGAGATCATCAATATTTTAATCATTAACATACATATAACATATTTTATAAATCCAACAACATCAACATCAACATGATATGAAAATGCATAACATATATGAACAATAATATCAAAATCAAGATTTTGGATGTTTCTCTTAACATATGAATGGTATACTAGGGACTCGAGCACTAGGATTCTTGAGACTAGGGTTTTCTTGTGGATCCTCTCTTGTGATATCGTGCAGGTCATCATGGCCCCCTCTGAGTAGGGGGATGCCCCTCTGGTTTCTTAGATCTCTAGGTCTTCCAGGCCCTGATCTCCTCCTACGCAAAGGTCCATAAGGCAGCTTCGTCCCAATTCGTCAAAAAATCGAAAGAAATTCCAAAGGTGGTTGTGCATCCTGCTTCGACTTGCTCGCTAGCTCTTAGACTGGATGACAATGGAATGATAGGGAATTTCGCAGGACTATGTCCCTCCCCCAAATCCATGCATCACTAGCTGGAACTGAACTGGCGCAAACTATTCCAAGGACAGATCTACGGCCTTTTGCGGTAAGGGTTTCTTTGCTTTCTTATTCGAAAAAAAAGAGGATAGGAATCTGGTTTTCTGAAGCGGACCATATTTCATGGGTGCATGCAGAATGTATCTCAATATATGGACCCTAGACTTCAGCCCAGAAAATGATATCCCTTCAGCAGTCCCTGTCTGGGTAAGATTTTCGTTCCTTCCTTTACACTGTTGGAATGATGAAACCCTAAGAAATATCGGCAACTCACTGCGGAAACATATCATTCATGTTGAACCACGAGAAGGACTTCAAGCTTGTGCTAGAATTTGTGCGTAGGTGGATCTGGAAAAAGGTCTCCCATAAGCAATCTAGTTGAATCTAGATAATTGGTCTTATGTTCAACAGGTAGATCACAAGAAAACTCCCTTCAAATGTAAAGCATGCCACGAATATGGAAATTTTGCAAAAAACTTCCCTCAAGCCAAGGAAACCCAGGAGCAAGATCCAAAATAAGATCATTGGCAACAACCAAAAAGGAAAAAAACTACTGGGAAAACATCCACGAACCCCCCACAAGAACAAGGAGAAACATCTTCAAGCTCGAGAGAAAGGCCCCCAAGCTCCCCCCATAAAGGAGAATCAAGCCACAATCGGTATGTTGGACTACAAATAGAAGGTAACATGGAAGACCTCAGGGACTGCCAGGAAGAAAATGGAAAAAATAGATAAGAAGAAATAGAAGAGGAAATCAGAAAAGGAAAAGAAAAAGAAATATCGATAACAAGTGGAGAAACCACAGGGAAATATCCTCCAAATCTTTCCCCAGAGCTCCCAATTTTTTCAGAAGATGAAAGACGGGACACTTTTGACAGTGACATAGACCTAGATATCACCCAACCAGCTACAACAAAAAAACCAAGAAAAAAATATCATAGAAACAAAAGAGAATCGACTGGAAACAGAGAGAAGAAGTTAGGCACCCAAAAATCTATAGAGAAAGCACTAAAAAAAGAGGGAAAATCTGGGAAAAATAAGTCATCCCATCATAAGGGAGCATCATATCAACCCTCTAAATGGTGGGGGAGGAACCCTCTGATAAATGATGAAAGTTGTCTCCTGGAAATGTAGAGGACTAGGGAGCAGGGGTAAAAAAGAAGAAGTTCGAAAATTAAAAAAAAAAAACATAAAAACCTCCAATCCTTCTACTCCAAGAGACAAAAATGAGGGACCTGGAAACCCTCCAAGAAATGCAAAAAATATGGAAAAAGGGGAAGCAAAAGCAATAAGTTCCAGAGGAGCCTCGGGAGGAATAGGCACAGTTTGGAACGCGGAAGAATTCAAGCTAGAGGAGAAGTTGCAGTCCTAGTTCTGGCTTAAGGTATCTCTAACTAGGAAAGCCACATGTATGCTCTACTCAATCATAAACGTTTATATGCCAAATAATTATCTGAAAAAATTTGAATGTTAGCGATCCCTTTAGGATCTGGCCAACGAAACCCTCCAAAAAAATTTGATTATTGTCGGGGACTTCAACACCACAAGAGGATTAAAATAAAAACAAGAGGTTTCTATCGTGAGGGACCAATTAAGGGAAAAAATGGATGATCTAATCTCAGATTTGGAGCTCTTCGATGTTCCCCCCTCTAAAGGATAGTACACTTGGAACAACAGAAGAGAGGGAACAGGTCACATTGCTGCTAGGTTTGATCATTTTTTAATAAGAAACTCTTTCCTTGCTCACCCAGACAAAGCATGCTCTTTGATCCTCCTGTGTGCAGGATCAGATCATCGACCTATCTCTTTATTGTTTGCACCACAAAAAAATTGGGGCCCTATCCCCTTCATATTCAAACCCCTATGGATGGATTAGTTGGATTTCATCCCCTCTATCTCACAAGTCTGGAACCAATGGATCATAGGTTCTACAATCTTCATCTGGGGGTAGAAGTTGAAGTTGGTGAAAGGAATCCTCAAAGCTTGGGCAAAAATCTCTTCGATCCCGATCCAGAAAAAGGTTAAAGAAAAAAAGCTTCAGCTAGAAAAGATTCAAGGTGAAATGTAGACAAAATATGTCCAACAAATCCATATAATGTCTGAGTAAAAAAATCATAAAGAGTACATCCAAGCGCTAAACGAAGAAGAAATCATCTAGAGACTAAAATCCAGAAGTCTATGGTTGAAATCATGGGACCAAAATACCTCCTTCTTCCACATGCAATCAAAATCCAGAATTTGGTCAAATCAAATCTTTGAAATCAAAACTCCAAAAGGAGATATCATAAAGGAGTTCGATCAAATCAAACAACAAACTTCCAGGCATTTTCTCAATCTCTACACTTCAAATAGAAGATCAGAGGAAGCCTTCATTGACTCTCTTCTCAGCCAT
The DNA here is from genome assembly GCA_009831015.1 of Picea engelmannii. Lineage (NCBI taxonomy): Eukaryota > Viridiplantae > Streptophyta > Pinopsida > Pinales > Pinaceae > Picea > Picea engelmannii. The sequence continues at coordinate 669,201 of ML786941.1, forward strand.
ATCCCAAGAAGATTTTCGGATGAAGACAATCTTAAACTCAACCGACAAATTGAAGAAGAAGAAATCCTAAATAAATCAATCAATTCAACGAGGATAAAGCTCTAGGGACAAATGGTTTCACCCTTCATTTCTATAAAAAATGTTGGCACATAATCAAGCAGGATTTCATCTGAATGATAAGATTCGTGCAAAAATAAATAAAAATGGGAGGAGCCACCAACTCCTCCTTCTTATCACTCATACCAAAAGAACATAGCGCATCTACCCTAGATAGATTTAGACCCATTTCTCTTTGTAATACCTCTTATAAAAGCATGGCCAAAATCATTGATAACAAGTTGAATCCTTTTCTCGGATCTCTAATTCTTCCTAATCAAGGAGGATTTGTGGCAGGCAGACAAATATGGCACAACTTTATTCTAGTGCAAGAAGCAATCCACTCCAGGAACTCTCAGGGGGAATCAGGTATGGCAATTAAATTGGATATGGAAAATGTGTTTGATAGAGTAGAACATGATTTTCATTTCAATGTTATGAAGAAATTTGGGTTCAATCAAGAGTTTTAATCCTGGATGGGAGCTTGTATTTCGTCCCCATGGATCTCCCTCCTCTTAAATGGAAGACTAGATCCCTTCTTTGGGGCCTCCATAGGACTAAGATAGGGATTCCCACTCTCCCCTCTTTTGTATGTGATCATGGCATAGACTCTCAATTGAACGTTGGAGTGGGAAAGCATCAACAGTACAATTCCAGGAATCAAAATAGCTCAGGGTGTAAAATGTATCAATCACTCACAATTTTTTGATGATACGATTCTCTTGAGTGGAGCTTCAAAAATTATGGCAAGAAGAATAAACCAAGTCCTGAACACCTTTCTCTTAGTTTCGGGTGGTCTCCTGAACAAGGCAAAATGTCAAATCTATGTGTGGAATGTTTCAGATAATAGCAGAGTAGGGATCGCTCAAATTCTGGGATTTGGCATCTCGAGTGATTGGAAAACTTTCAAATACCTTGGACTACCTTTGTGCTTAAAATCACTCCTTGGTGAGTATTAGCACCTCTTTCTTCAAAAATTAAGGGATAAGATGGAGTCTTGGGGGTCAAGGTGGCTCAATCCAGTGGGGACGGTGATGCTAATAAAATCAGTTCTATCTATCCTTCCCCTCTTCCAATTCTCCTCCCTTCTGGCCCCAAAGGGAGTTCTGAAATACATGGCCCAACTCATTCGCAAATTCCTGTGGCAAGGGGTAAAATCCAATTCCAAAATAATTCATCTAGTGAACTGGGATACAATATCCTCACCCAAAAAATGTGGGGGACTGGGAATCACAGACCCCAAAGTGAATAATATAGCAATGGGAGCCAAGCTTCTCTGGAGGATAGTGTCAAGAAGAAAAGAATGGTGGAAAATGGCTATAATAAAAAAATATAGGTTGGAGGGAAGAAAAAGATGCATGGGCAATACGCTTGATTCCCAACCTCGATCACAAATCTGGTAACTCATAAGAGCCACAATCCCCTTCTTTATGGAGCATCTCTCATGGATGCCTGGAAATGGAAAACTGATCAAGCTATGGCAAGATTCGATTTTAGGAGTTGATATCACCTCCCGAGGGGCGAAAATTGGGGACCTAAAAAGATGGTTGATTGCCAAGCAAAAACTCACTCTATTTGATATCTCAATAGGGAATGAATAAGGTAGTTGGAAGGAGTGGAATCTGGGAGACGCCCCCGCTCACATGTCCAATCATGCTCAAGTTTTGATTTCAATCCTTAAGGGAGCGGCTCCTATTCTCAGAGATATTCCAAACATTCGTGGTTGGGGAACATATGGGTATTCAGTAAAAGAAGGATACAACACTCTTCTCTCCTCTTTAATGGTGATCCAAACTTCAACAAAATTGAAAAATATTTGGAGCCAAGATGCTCTGCCCAAAATAAACATCTTTATTTGGTCCCTACCACATGGAAAAATCCTAACGGGTGAAAACCTTATGAAAAGAGGTTTTCATAGTCCCTTCATCTGTCCTCTCTGCCAAAATAGTCAAGATATTATCCAACACCTCTTTTCGGATTGCCCATTCTTGACAATAGTCTCGAATGTTGCTTATGGAGACCTGACTCGTCAAATAAGATGGCCCTCACATTTAAAACGTTGCTTGGGAAATTGGGAAAAATACTACCAAGGCACCTTTCGGGGAAAACCAATCTTCAAATGATTGTGGAGATCCCTCCCCGAGTACATATGCTGGCAGATCTGGCTAGCAAGAAACAAACAAATTTTCCAGGGAAAAATTTCACATCCCCAAACTGTCGCTAACAAGGCGAAAACGCTTCTATCAAAGATTATGAGAATTAAATATCTGAACATAGAATATCTGTCCAACTGGAGTATCCCAGAGAAGGTTTGGATCACAAGCTTCAACCTTCACTCTAGAAAAAATTCTCACTTAGTGCAAAGATCGCTTTGGCAGCTTCATACTCTTCATAACATAGATGACTGGATTCAAAATCAATCTGATCATACACTCTGTTTTGATGGAGCTTCAGAGGG
>ML786941.1:671865-683960 GCA_009831015.1 Picea engelmannii
TAATATTAAATTACTACTGGAATATCGAGAAAGACACCAATAATAATGCAAATGCTTATGCATTACTCAAAGGACTCCAACTAGCAAAGACTCGACAAATTTCCAATCTAAATGTTATAGGAGACTCTAAGACAATCATAAGGATGATGATCCAGGGAACCGAGCTAAAAAATTTGAGCCTAAAAATAATTATTGATCGAATACGTGTAGACTCAAGGACCCTCAAGCCAAAATTCTTTCACGTTCTGAGGGAAAATAACACGCTAGCAGACAAATTGGAAAACGAGGCCATAGAGAGACCTCCTGGAACCTTAGGGGTGGAGGGTGTTGAATTCTTAGCCCCCCTAGTCTAATGCTCTGTCACATGACTAGGAGACAGCGCACAAAGGATAAAAGAGGAGCCACTTAGAGCTACGACACAAGAGGGGAAAGGTGGAGCAGACAGGTGGCAAGTGTAAAGTCGATGACTCACCGACAAAGGAAAGTCGGGCTTAACAACATATACGACGACCTCATTATGGTTTCGGGTGGTCAGCATATCTATTCAGTCAAGATCGTGGGAAATCAAAGGTTGAAGGCTCTCATGCAGATGGATCATGCGTGCAATAGCCTAGATGTGCAGGCAACTACCCAGGATGACGTTAGGCCCAGACTTAAGCTCGCAGATACGAAGGCTTCAAGTACAACACACCGGGTAGAGTTTGTGACTTATCTTTTTGACATGAATTCGACATTGATTTTCACATGGGGAAATATCGTTCAGTGTTCATCCTTGTTGGGGAAAATTATATATGTGTCTTTGGTAAGCCATTCTCACCCTGCGCTCCCTGTGAATTGCATAGGTTGTTCAGTGTTGATTGTTTCTCAACGAATTTCTACCTAGAGACTTTAGGATCCCCCTCATTATTCCTTGTCTTTTCCACCGCCTCGCCCTCCTCCTTTTCATTGATTCACCTAGGCCTTTGCCCCATGACCTTTGTTGAATTCTACTCCTCCCAACAAAATCCCAATTCAAATGAAGCCCAATTCTCTGCAGCATTGCGTCCCCCCTAGCAGCATGGAAAATATCCAAAGGAATCAAAGCGCACCAAAGTTCATGCACTTGCATGGTGTCAAGGGATTACTAGCTAGTTTTGTTTAGCTGGACCCTAAGGCGGAATGTGTGGGCTTCCAAAGGACGCAAATTCAGATGGGAGTGCTCAGCTCCACCCTAACTTTTGAACTTGAAACCCTCTCTCAACACAGACATCTAATTGAAAGGCTGCAAGATGAAATTTATGCTCAGAGGAGGCAAATTGAAGAGCAATGCATCAATTCAGAGATAATGCAGAGTCGATTGGATCAGATGGAACGAAATCATCCGCAGCCAAGCACACCAGCAAGCACCCATGGAGCCTCCAAGAATGTAACTTCAACCACAGTCAACCAAATCCCAGACCTCAACGAGCCCTGTCCAGACTCAATTTGGGAGTAGCAGGAACAATCAAATATCAAAATGGCACCGGGTAGCTGAGTTTTTGTAAAATTCAGATGTCATGTTTTGTTTTTCGTTATATATAAATGGATTTTTCTATAGATTGTATTCTTCGAAATACAATAGATGTGGTATAGCTAGGGAAGGTGGAAACTCTATGATCAAAAATTTTGTTTTAGCATTTCCAATCTTCAAAGTTTCTACTTCTCGAAGGTCTCTCATGGCCCTTTTTGTGCTACAATGGATTTATCCACACTTTTTAACATATATTTCCCAGTTCTTATTAATATATATATATATATATATATATATATATATATATATATATATATATATATATATGAAAATCAATATGTATGTTAAATATACATCTAAAATCAAATATACATGTAAAATAATATATATCGTAGTAATCAATATACATGTCACATAATATATATCAGAGTAACCAATATACATGTCAACTACTCCTTGATCCACCACCATACCTAGAGGCATCAATGCCTTTGATAGATAAGAAATCAACTATAGTGTAATATATCTCTCTAGTAACATCTATATCATTCAATAAAACCATAGAGGCTATAGGATCAATATCTAGTGCAATAGGTGGATCAACAGATGGTGCAATAGGTGGTACAACTAGTGGCACATGTGGAGTAGTAGGCAAATCAATAGGTGGTGCGGTTGGTGGTGTAGGTGGAGGAGAAGAAGGAGGTGGAGGAGTAATGCCCTTAGAAGGTGAATCAAATGAAGAAGACTTACGAGCTCTCGACCTTTGGAATAGCTAGAGGGCACCAAGAATATGGCATATAAATGATGTGATATCACAGGGAAGGCTCACATGTATCTCTACAATCTCAAGGTCCTAAACAATCACTCGAGATCATATTGGCACCACTATACAATGAGCCATCAGTGTACATAACTAATCTATCATTCGCTAGCAAAATTTGTGTTTTGGTCTCTGTGACATGCCAAGTCTTTTCACTTGAGCTAGCTCATTGACCTCATCTATCTTTGCATCAGGATAGCGAGGCCCCTCACCAACGTACGAGCCAATATCTACAAAATAGTAGACAATAATACTTAGAAAATTTAAATAAAAGCTTATAATCAATTACATGTGCATTAAATATGACAAAATAATACGAAGCTAGATTAATCAAAACATAACAATAATATTAACTTTTGTGTCTACTAGCTCACCTTGACTAAATAGAATGTTTGTACATCCTCACCAATCCTTCCTTGCATATGGATATTGTACAAGATCAAGGAAGTGAACATCTTCATCAGGTAATAGAACTAAAACCTCTGAACTCACCAACCTCTGAGGGTACTTTGTCTGATCCCTCTTGCAAAACATTCGCCCCCACATTTGTGTATGCCCATCAATCATCGACCTAGGAGGAACGCAGTTGAATGTGGGTTGACTGAAAACCTCTCAGAAAATAAATTAAATAACTCCTAAGAAAAGGGGAAGACACGTCCCCCTCAAATATGCTTGACAAAAATCTTGACTAATACAAATCTATTGTAAAATAACGATATACAACCTTATCAGTTTAGGCCTGTGAAATAAACTATCTACATAGTGCATAAGAGGGAAATTAATGTGTTTCCCGTGATCGATATGGTGTGGTAGTGTCGTGATCATAAGGCACAAACACCTAACCTCTTCCACTTTGAAAGAATGTAAATTGAACTAGCCCCTATCAACTTGGAAGTAATTGGGGGTAGTGAAGTTAACACTTACTTATCTCTAAACATATGGCAACTAACTCTCCCTGGAAACACTGAGTGAGAGATAAGGAAAATGCAGAAAATCCTCCATCCTCCTAGGAAACTTGATGATGAATTATGAATCCTCATCTATGGGTTGGTAGCATAGATTAGGACCAACATTGAAGGCCCACCTACCATGATCATATTAATGGATCAACTTCATCAATAACCTTGTGTTCCCCTTAAGGGAGTTAGCCTCTTCTTAAAACTTTAGGAGGCCAACATGCCTCAAAAGGAGATGAGTCTTAGCTATAATAGAACAATGGAACAAACTCCTCTCCCTCCCTTGAGCCTCTCTCTTATGTATGAAGGTATGTGGGTTGATTTGACACTACTGTGACTATCCTTATTTCACATACAAGTTTCATTGGACAATATATCTATAAAATGAACAATCTCTACTAAATTACCATTTGTAATATTAATTAAATATTGAACTTAATTTATTTATTTTTCATGAAAAAAACGTGAAACTCACTGGTGTGCCCATTTTAAGTAAAGACATGGTTCATAGTGTGCCATAATTTTCAAAGTGCATCAACAATTAAGTTGCACCATATTTATAATACCACATTGGTAATAGTTCTCTTACTAAAAACTTCATGCACTAATAAGTTTTAAAAATAGTATATGTTGTTTGTATGATTCCACATATGTGTGCTAGTTTTCTATTACACACCGATGTCAGTAGAACAATTTTTTCCCAATGTGTTATCACATGAAGTTGTTAAAGGTCACATGAGTTGTTTTGGGTCAAATTCATCCTTAGGTTTTTAATTTTTAGCCTTAGTCTTGTTTAAGCTTTGCTTTTGATTTTTTCCTTATGGGTTTTCTTAAGTCTTAGTACAAAATAAATTTAAGGTTGAATGTTGGCCCATACCTATGGTTCATACCTTCATCTCATCACACGATTAGAAAACCATCACCATCACCCTTATGCCACCACTAGTCTGACATGTCACTACCTCCACTATGCGCTTAAACCCCTACACTATGTCCCTCTACCCGTTAGAAGGTCAAATCAAGTCATCTTAGTACGTTGCCATATAATCAGGAGTTTTCATAGCGCATCTTGAGTACACCTTTCCTCTTTACCATTATTACATTTATGAAGTTGGTGTCAGTTGATCTCATTGTTTTCAACATCCATAATTTAAAGGAAATAATTTGAGATTTACTCATTTAAGGTTGCCTAACTATTTTCTCAAGATTTGAATTTGCTCCTAGTTTGGCGCTGCATAAACACCTAAGTCCAGACAGGCGCTGTGGATTATGTTAGAGACTGGCTGACAAAGGGGAATTGAAGGTTAGAGTGGTTGCAGATGGTTTCATGCTATCTGAAGCACATCTATAGTCAAGCCACGGTGTCCAGGTACTCCTTAAGTCGTTTAATCTATGTTGAAGATCAATTTAAGGTTGTGCTCAATTTTTGTAGCACCTGGTGTTGCGAATTGTGGATCCCTTTACCAACCGGCCCCTTTACTTTTGCTATCACCAAATTCTTAGCCTATCTGTAGTATTTTCAGCCTATTCAACTACAATTGAACAAATCATGTTATCAAAGTTGCCGTGCCTATCTATTGCTTGGCCCTTGTTTATGCTACAGAATCTGCTACGAATTGTGCTACAAATCCCCTGTTCCAACGCTACAAATTTGTGCATAAAACTCAACATTGTTATCCTCTCTTTGCATGGCCTGTATCAACTAAAATCCTTTAGATTTTCATTTTTATTCCAAGTCTAAATGATGTCTATGCTGAAATTTTAAAGAGACTTATTGATTTAAATGGTTATGACCTTGCAAATGGTGGTCGAATGTTAGATTAAAAAAACTTGACAGTTGTTGATTCCTTGCATATCCTTTTCCCTGAAGGGTTTTCTTCCTTTTCTTAAGCCATCAGATTGCCTTTTCATTAGCTCAAAATTCAAATAAAGGAAAACTTTGAAGCCTTAGAAGAAACCAGCTCCAAAAGATCATCATTCTAAACCCTAAGACCTTTGTCGTTGTTTGGCCTCTCATATCTCTCAGATTACTGTATTATTTCGCCTCCCGTAATAGCAAATGGATACACCTCAGCAAAGAAGTCTCACAAGGGTGGGAGTGTAGTCAGGACAGAGTCTTGTGATATGCAATTGTTTGATGTTGAACCTCTGATCAGAGAGGTCTTTCAGATGGTTGGATGTTTAATTTTTTGTCAGAATATGAAAAGGGGACACCCTGATGTAGCCAAAGAGTTTGCCTTAAATTTTGATGGCACTAAAACTAAAGTGGGAACCCTTGAAATGGAGGTATCTAAGGCCACCATTGAAGCAACGACTGAGATACCCAACAATGATGAAATATGGTTTAAATCCATAACTCTTAATGCAACCTTTTCTAAAGAGTTCCTCAAACCGGAACATCATGGAGATAACCTATCTAAGGGGGTGCCTAAGAGACACTTGGTTGAGGGATTTGACAAGATGTTGAAGGTTATCCAGAGATATTTTACCTGCGAGGGCAGATTCAATATGATTTACCAATATCACATTAGACTTTTGTTGCACTTCATAGACAAAGATCTAATGAACGTCCCTTTATTTTTGTTTAGGAGTATGGGGAAAATGGCTAATAGGGTCCAAGCCAAGTCCAAGGTTGTGGACACACGTGTCTTCCACTCAGGTTTGATTAGGATGCTTGTGATGGACGAGTTGAAGAAAAAAAACATAGCTTCATATCTTGGGAGCAATTCATGCAAATCTACAACTAAATGTAGCCCCTACTCCTCAATCTAAGGTGCAGAGCCCTCTTCAAGCTGACAGTGTTATTCACACAGAAACAAGCAAAAAGAGAAAGGGAAAACACATTGCTAAAGATAGTGAAGCTTCTAAGGAAGTTGAAGAAAAAGAAGGGGGAGCTCATCACTCTCCACAGAGGAAATTTTCACCCCAACCTGCACCAAAACTAGAAGAAGTTCCCTCAGCTAAAACCACAATCAAAAAAGGGAGAAATTTACTCTTTCCCTCACCTACTGCTACAGTTGAGACTAGAGCTAGGAGGCCCTTCACCAGGTCGTCAACCCAGAAGGAAACTGTTGAACAAGAAGCCATAACAAAAGATCATGTCAAGAGGAAGGATAAGGGAAAAATTGAGACTGTTGTGAAACAGGTTGAAATCATAGACATAACTACTCCCCCTCAGAACCGTACCTTTAAAATATTGATCAGACAGCTCAAAGATGCCAAAAAGGAGGTTGCTCGCCTGAAGGAAGAAGGGTTGGTCGAGAGGAAAAAGTTGAAGGAGCTCATGGTTATGTACAAGGAAACCATTGATCTGGCTAGGTTTACAGCAAGGAGATTTTGGCCCCTCCATAGGCAGCTTCATAATTTGTAGAGGCAGAACAAAGACTTACAATCTCATAACAAAAAGCTCAAGGTGGAGTTACAACCTTTCAAAGATGAGTTAGCTCAAAGAAATCTTAATGTGTTAGGTCAATCTGCAACTAGGAGAAGTACCAAACTAAGGAGATGAGATGAAGTGGTTGAAAGACCCTCAATTTTGGTGATTATCATCCTTGCATTTTGAGGTTTTGTGGGAAATATCATGATTATACCTGCTTAGGAGGCATCTACAGGATTATACACCTTCTTGCTAAGGATTTTGGGTATTTTTGGCTCAATCCGCATTACACAAAAAGCTACAGGACATTTCGTAACGCCCGGCGTTGCAAAATGATCTACACAGACAAAGTTGTAGGTGCGCTACAGAATGCACTGCGAAATCATTTACATACACAGAAGTTGCAAAGTCGTTGCAAACTATGTTGCAAAATCACCTAGTAAGACAGAAAATGAAAGCTTGCTACATAATTTGCTGCGAAATAGTATACATAGGCGGGCGGAGCAAAATTCGCTACAAAATCCACTAGAATTGGCTAATACAGTCACCACTTTAGGGTTCACTGCAAATTCCAATTTTGATGGGTTTTGAGGGAATAAACTGTTACTAGGTGGCAGATGGAGCTTAGCACATATGCTTGGAGGTCAGTTGGAGTTGGTGGACACATGGAAGTGATGGAGATCCGCCCAAGGAACAACTCATTATGCAAAGATTATAGTGTTATAATTGTTGCCGACATTTTCCCTGTTTTTAGCAGTTTGTTGTCTCCACTTGTACAGATGTTAGATTTTCAATTTTTAGTGGGAGAATCCTAGGCTAGAGGATCCAGCTCGAATTGCATGTTATCACTCATTGTTTAGACTAAAAATTCATCATTAGAAATACACTTTTAGGTTCGAATGGTTGAGCATAGACTCCCTTATGTAATGCTTTGATGTAATAGAGCCAGACTCTGGTTTTTATGTATGAGATCTGAGACATTTTGTCCAATAGAAGTCAACTTCCTTTTCCATTATCTTGCTTCTTTCTTACTCTGATTTGTTCATCATTGAATGATTCAATCGAGATATTATAGTTGTGTTGTAATGTATGTTTGATTATGATGTTGTTGTAATTGTTAACAGTGTTTTAAGGTTTAGATCAAGAAGTTCTTATGTCTAAGATTTTTCTTCACTTATCTTCTAGTAAGGCCCAATGCTTATAGTAGACTTATTCATCCTTCTCATTAAGTCTTTCATATACCCACACTTATCTTTAAATCACTGATTGAAGTTAGCCAAAACCTCATTTGCTTATTCATTCTTGCCTAGAAATTTATGTGTTTGAACATTGTTATGCTGAGTTTTGTCCATTTGACACTCTATCATAAATCTACCATTACAAACCTATTTGATGGGTACTAGGCTTATACTCTAACAGTCTAAGGGTGACTCTTAGTGCGAACACAATGCACCAATAACTATGATTCACTACAAATGATAGAGAGCACAACCATCTCTTATTGTTGTTGCCAAGGGTGTGTGGTGCACCATGTCATACCAAGGCATCACTATTGGTGCCTCCACACATTCGTTGGTGCATTAGAGAGTTTGGAAAAGTTGTGAGTGCACTCTTAGAATTTTTTGGTGTGCTTAGAATGCTTGCACACACTAGGTATCAATGTTTCCTAAATGGGAATGATGCATTTATGCAACTATGTGCATGCATACACTACTAGGTGTTGTTACTAAATGTTTCTAGTGCACCTTAACTTATGTGAAGTACCACTCCCAGTGCATACATAGCGCATCGAAGAGAGTGAAAAATTTATGTGTTAAACTTAACTCTGCGATGTGCTTACAATAATGTGGAGCACTGTGCATCAATGCAACCTATAAGAGCACCAACCAATGGTGTGAGCCAAATGCCAAGGTTGGACTGATGTTTTTTTTTTTTTTAATTTAAAAAACAACCAAATTAAAGCCTAATTTGATTTTAAATTGTTGAAAATGGAAATTAAGGGATAATAAACTTACCTTGTCTTTTCTTCATTGAGGAGGCATGGTTGTTGCATAAAGAAAAAATGAAAATTTGTTACCATTTGCAAAATTCCAAAGCAACACAAATCCACCATGGAAGTGAAGGAGTTGATAAATCTAGCAATCTAGTGGCACCACATAATGGAGTGATCGTAGGGGGATAGTGAACACATGTGCTTGTATGTCCTAAAGTCTAAACGAAAGTTATAAATGAAATTTTAGGTCGGTATTTTTTTTTTGAAATTTTACTCTATGGGGGTGCGCCCTATATCCCTATGCACCAATGTGTGTATCGGTATAGGGTGCATTGGTTATATTTTTTTTAACTTTTTTTAAACCTACACTAGTGCACTTGGAAATGTTATGCATTGGTGCGCTTGATAGTGTTACACATTGGTGTGAATTGATACATAGGACATATCATTTTTTTTTTGAAAAAAATAAATATTTTTTTTTTGAAAAAAATAAATATTTTTTTTTTGAAAAAAATAAATATTTTTTTCACAAAATATTTAACCTCGCTGAGTGCGCCCTATATCCTAATGTGTCAATGCATGTATAGGTATAGGGCACATTGTTGATTTTTTTATATTTAAACTACACCAGTGCGCTTGTTAGTGTTATGCACCAATGCGGGTTAATATGTTGAACAAACCAAAAATATTTTTTGAAAAAACTGATATTTTATTACAAACTATTTTAACCTAACTTGGTTTGCCTATATATTGATGCACAAATGCATGCATAGGTATAGGACATATCGATTATATATATATATATATATATATATATAAATAAAAAAAATCTAAATGTATATCAGTGTGCTTGGTAGTGTTGCATGCTAGTGTGGGATGATATATTAGACAACTCGATTTTTTTTTGGGACAAATAATATTTTATTACAAAATATTTTAATCTAACTCGATGTGTGTGGCTCGGTTATGCACCAATGTAGTTAAATCTATTGTGTGTGTTATCCCCGATATCTAGGGATGAATAGGAGATCATGTCTCGAGGCCCACAGGTCCTAGACATGGAGTACCGAGAGCAGGATTGACTTGAGCATGGCCCTGGAGGGCCCATCCTTCTTCTTCTTCGCCAAACTTGTCCTGTCAGCAGCAACAGCTTCCATCACCATCGACTTGGACTTGCATCAGAGGAGACTCTTGCTCCATGAGGTAATTGGTCCAAGGTATCATGGTATGTGTCATGCTTGATCGTTATGACCTTCTTATATATGCATCAGGTTCCTTACATTTCTAATAACTGCTTGGATCTTACACTAATCCACTTGACCATTATTGGGGGGATTAACGGGGTGACCTAAGCAAGCTTGTATTCATGGGTTTGGTTAGCCACCAGGGGGGATTTGCATAGCCATAGTTTGCTCCCACCATTCTATCATTTTACATCTTATCTCCCATTCATCCATCCATTTCCCTAGTCCGACCATTAGGATGACCTTTGAGGGTTACACTTTGTCCTGTGGGAAGAAGGGGCTAAAGGCCCAGGGGGTAAAAGAAACTGGCAAAAGATAAAATCCATAGGAAATGAAACCTAGAGATGCTTCACCCAGGGATCCCTGAGAAGGAAATAAAAGGCCTCTCGATAAGAAACAAAAGGGACCCTAAGAAAAATAATAAAACAAGACCTAACCAAGAGGATGGGAGGTCTCGTCATGAGCCGGCCCATTATGTTCATAGGTATCGAGCAGTATGACATTGCCATTATCTGGTCACCACGCCAGGGCAATGACCATTGGTTGCATGGCCAAGGAAAAGGGGGTCTCATCACGAGCCAGCCTTATCATTTATGTGAAGATACCAGTGGGTAACACTGTCAGCTCTTGTCACCACGCCAAGCCAATGTCCTTTGGTCAGACCTTGAAGTAAAAAAGAAAGAAAAGCAATAAATGAAAAATAAAGGCAATAAAGGGGCTTAGAAAAAGTGCATCCATGACGGATACAACTCGCCTCCTACAAAGGCACCCACGAACAACACCTGCCCCTGGTCTTACTATGACTAGACATCCCTAGACCATATCATCTCATGAACATGGCTTGAATGATCCTCTATGGAAACTTTCCTTTTCTTGTGGATATCAGCCCAATAGGTTGTACTGTTTGTTTCTTCAACTTTGTATGGTAGATATGTGTAATGTCTTTGAGCTCTTAGATGATATGCTAGGTATTTCATGCATGTATTTGATAAATTTAATGATGAGACATGATTGACATTGCTATGATCCCGAGGACTGATGAGCCCATGGAGGGCGTATTTTTTGATGTGCAGGACCATACCCGACGGACAGGTACCAGTGGACCGGTACACATGGGGATATGATTAGCTCGGACCTCCATGGGGCTGAAGAGCCCATCAGATGGTTGCTGGGATGGTAGAGACAGGACGATGTTGTGATGAGCCTTTGCACAAGAAGACAGAAGGATGTTCTACCAGGACACTTTGGCAGAGACCGACTTAGGGGGAATCACCCACTACAGATAGGACGTTTGCTTTTGATGGACAGGACGTCACCTAAGGTAGTTGGACGTTGTCTGGAGCGTGTGGCAGTGTGTTGGGATCATTTGGCACGTGTGGCAGCTTGGAGGAGCCCTAGAAGGGCCAACATTTTGGTCTTTGGATGCTGTGTTTGCCCAAAAAGGGCCAACGTCTTTTTAGCTCATATTATGACATTTTTTAGCAGATTAATGTAAAAAACAGTGTAAAATTAAAAGTCAGCCTTGTCGGTTGTTTTAATGACCTATTTTTAAAATTAAAGGTCATTGAATGGTATAAATAGAGGACGTTGCCTCTCATTTTAAACATAGATGAACAACTCACTCTTTTGTGAGAGATCTACCTTTGTCTTTTGTCTTGGTATTTTGGCTCTTGGAAGTGAGGCGCAACTCTTGTTTGGAGGATTATCTTGGCATATTATGATGTTTCTCTCATTGGAAGGTTTACAACTCGGGTTTGATGAGCATTCTTCATGATTTGTAAGTGTATTTTTCATGCAAAACTTCTTGAATGAATGGTTGTAAGTTAAATCTCTTGCATTTGTTATTATATTGCTATTATATTGCTTAATCTTGAAACCCTAGGTAGCAAGCACACAAGTAGGTCCTTGCTATATGTCCCCATGATTGAGAAACTTGTTTTAGCCATTGATTAAGGAAGATATAGCCTAGGCATTGCTACACTAATCATCCTTTTTCTGAGTTAGCATTTGAATATAAGTTGAATAAAGGTGACGTCCTAGGCCTAGTTGATTCTACACCTAGGGTTTTGACTGTTAGGGTTTGAAGAGCCTTGCTCCCGCAACACTTTTCTCCCTTAGACTTGTGTTTTAAAGCTAGCTGTTTTGCCAAGAATATTTAAAGAAAGAGGAAGGAGCATGAGGCCTTGCTTAAGCAACACCGGAATGAGCCTCCTTCCC
>ML786942.1:3184-17217 GCA_009831015.1 Picea engelmannii
GGTGTTTGGATCTAAAAATGTCTAAAAAACAACCTTAGTTTAACATTAATTTATCAACCTAAGTATTTGTCTTCTATTTCAAGAATATCAGCAAAGTCTATGCAGATAGCTCATAGAGGCTAAAATCACGTAGTTAAAGAAAATGTGAGTTTATCAACAATCAAGTTCCTCAAATGTTCATTAAATATTCTGAGACTAAGATCTTACTTAACGGAATTGAAATTTGATTACTAACATGCTGCGAATGAAAAGGAACTAACTAATCCGTTGAATTCATTTAACTAAAAAACAGTGATTGAATCTAAATAGAGACTTGCAGAAATAACTATCAACTATGAATCAAATTGATGGAAAGGAAATAGCAAATTACTCTATCTGTGGAAAGAAACAACAATTGTAATCTAATCAAAAGGGACAACAAATGTAACTTAACTCAAAGGAACAACAATTGTATCTTTAATTGAAAGGAACGGAAAATGTAACTTAATTGAAAGGAACAACAAATGTGAATCTAAGTAAAAAGAACAACGCGTATGAAAATGTGAGGAACTGTCAAGAAGAAAACTACAGTAATGAAAGTTGGAACAACAATCATTAACATTTAAACCAAAACATCTATCTCTTATAAGCAAACAACAATAAATAATTAACACACTTGTGCATCTATCTTTAACTATTGCAAAGGAGATTTGAATCACAAAACAGAAATAAAAAATGATACGATTATAGATTGAGATAGTAACTCCTTCAGACTGGGCCTTGGTCCTCAGAAGTACTACTACTTAGAAACTCAGTATGTAGAAATGGTGAAAACGTTCAAATCTTTTATTGATTCCATAGCTGGTACAACATTTACAAAAACTACTTGCGCAGAGAGATTCTAAGTTTGAATACTTGGATGGAATTCTTCGATTATCCTTTCAAGATCTATTACCCTCTATATATTACAATAATCTGGGTAAATTAAGCCATCCTGAGGATCGAGAGATCCTTAGGATTGATTTACTATTATAAAGTTAAAAGATATAAAATCAATCATCTTCAAAACTGCTTTGCACCAAAAGTCCTCAACCTCCAATAGCTTATGCATCTTCAAGATATTCTTTTCTATCTCAGGTTTGATAATGTTTATCCATTCTGTAACAAAATCGAACAATTCCAATCGTATTTTAGAATCTATTTAATGTAACTTCAATACTATTTCTAGAATATATATTAATCATTTTCTATCCTATTTATCCCTAATTAACAGAAAAGTCAATCAAGATTATATCATGAACTATGGGAATGAGGAGGATATTTGTACCTTTTTCATAACCCAACATACCCCCCATCTTACCTTCTTGCATGTCCTCATGAAAGATGATATCTTACATGTAAAACAATGATGTTGTAAGGAGGAAAGGTTGGTTCACTAGGTCTCTTGAACCCGTTATTTATTTTGAGCTCTCAAAAAGCAGCGTTCTCCCTCTTCTTATTAATTTGATAATCTTTCTGGTAACTTTCTGGAGGAAACCAAATGATAGGGGGATTATATATACAGCCAATCCAAGTAGGTCCTTCCTCCTTGAGCATTCTGGACTACCTTTCCACTCTACAGGTAGCTTCAAAGAAATTCCTGAAGCCAAAGGGTTCCCTACCTTTCACTTCATTGGAGGATGCATCCCATCTCACTTTGGAAGAAGCAAGAGATTCTTCTTTGAGTTCTCTAAAATATATGATGCTCGAATGTATAACATATCTATGGATAGGGGATAAAGATTCCATGCCTCCCCCTGCCCCCCTTTTCATGAAGGTTCTATGTCGCATAATGGCTGGGAAATATTTTGGAGGCTCCCCTCTGATCCAGAGATCTAGCCCAGTTTCTCTCTTTATAAAATTCTTGTGAGATTATCCCCATATGAATTGGTTATTAGTGAAGGACAAGAATGAATGAAACTTTATGTCCCCAATAAAGGGACCAGGGTTATCTTTTCTATCATCTTCCAAAATTAAGTTATGGATGTATAATTCACACGAAAAGTATTGTACCTTCTCTTCATGCTCTCTAAAACATGAAATGAACTCAGGGACAATGGTAAATGTAATTGGTTTACCTGCTCTGATGGATTTCACCCTTAACAACAAGAAATGTTCCAACAATAATAGGGTATAATTGGTAGCAGAAGCTCTGCAATTGATTGGATCAGAGTAAACATCACAAATCTCTTTGATTTTCTCCAAATCTTTTTCAAATTGGTTTTGTATTTTCTTTGTCTTTTCCTGAGATCTGGTTAACTTGGCATAAGTCTCATTCTTTGTTTCCTCCATGGCTCTTAATTGTTTAAAAATTCTTTGATGTTCAATCATAGTAACCATCTCATCCCTGGGTTGAGTCAGTGCTTGTTGGGCTTGTACCATCTCTGCCTTTAGCCTATTAATGATTTCACTTTGTTTCTAAGTCTGGGATGCTTGATATTATTCCATAGAACCCATCTCATCTCTGGATTGAGTTAATTCTTGTTGGGTTTGCATCAGCTCTGCTTCCAGTATATCAACGATGGCACTATGTTCTTGAGACTGAGATGCTTGATGTTCTATCATAGTCATTATTTCATTTCTATTTTGGATCACGCTTTGTTAGAACTGCATCAATTCTTCCTTCAATATCCTAATGGTAGCATCCTTCTCAAGGGACTGAGTTGTTTCCTCTGGGGCTGGGGTATCTATCTGCACTTCAGCATCAATTGTTTCTAAAGGAATTACTTCCTCATTCTGAGTTACTACATCCTCTACTATTATTTCTTCAGGGTCTGTCTATGTCCCCACAGAGTTTGTAGTGACTGCTCTTTTAGGAAGAGGGTTTCTTCCTTTCACTCTGGTCCTTTAGTTTTTTCTTTATTTTATAGGCCTTATCAGCTTGTTCTAGATGCTTTCTTAATTCTTTAATAATTTCCCCGAGTTTTCCAACTTTCTGCTTTAATACTTCAACCTTCTTAGCTCTTCTCTTCAACAACTTGTTTTCCTTTTTTAGATTTCTAATTATCCTATGGATTTTTTCTGATTTCTGTTTGTGAGGGGTCTCAAGGTCTTCTTCATTCTGGTCAACAGGTGGTTGTTCCTATGTTCCTTCCAAGTGCTTTGTTTGATCAATAGGGATTCTTACCTCAGGATGAGGTTCTTCCTGTGTTGCGTCCTCTGGAAATGACATTTCAATATCAGGAAAGTATTCAGCAGGTTTTGAAGAAGAGGCTTGTTCTTGATATTCTTCTGGTTTATTTGTGTCTCTGTCAATTGAGGTCCCTAAGCTCCCTAAAACTTGGGCTATTTCTACCTCATAGAGTTTCAAAAATTGTTCTGTCAGGTGCCCCAATGCTGGCTGGGTGTCTTCCTGACTGTTCCCTTGTGAGTTTTGTTTTGCCTGCTCAACTTCCTGAACATTTTCTTGTAAGGACTACTCTGTAATGTCCTGAATTTCTTCAGGCTGTTTCTTTGTGTCCTGAATTTCTTCAGTCATTTCTTGAATTTGTTCGGTCATTTCCTGAATTTATTCAGGCTATCTTGTCCATCTGCTTCTCCTTTTTCCCTCAATAGGGGCTTTAGGAGCAGTTGTTGCTCTTTTTCTCTTTTTCTCTTTTTTGTTAATTCCTCTACTTGTGAGGTCCGAGTCTCTATAATTTGGATGGGGTCTGCCTCAACTTTGGGTTGAGGAGGTGGAACTTCTATTTGGGCAGTGGCCTCCTCTTCCTATCTCTCTTCAATTTCCTATGGTTGGTATTCATGATATAATTCAGGTTGTTCTGGTTGTATAGGTCTATTGGCCTCGATAATATCACCCCAGGTTAATTGAGTTTGACTCAGGGCCTTATTTACTATCAGTTTAACTAATCCATGGTGGCTAATGATAGTAACAGGATCCTTGGCCTTCTATGTTATTATGGAAACCTCATGTAACATGCCATTTAGAAAAAATGGTAGATTGATTACTAATCATTGTTTGAGTGTTTCTAGCAGTTTGAGGTGGCTTGGTCAGATTACATTGTATCGTCCATCACAGGTGATGTACCTATGAATTGCCCCTGTAAGTTCTTTCCATGGTTCACTGAGAGGGTTGGGGTTAATTCCCTTTCCCTTTTTATCCAATTCTTCTCCAGGATCTACAAAGGATTCTACAGCTTCTTTGAGCGTTGTATATCTTTCTATCCATTGAATGCCTGTGTTAGGGAGACCTATAACCTCTACTATGATTTTCGGAGTAACTGGAATTTGTATGTCTCGAACCATGGAGATTTCTCCCTGCAAGTTCTAAAAGAATTCAAGCATGATGTCTGTATCATATCCTTGCAATCGGTTGAAATACTCCGTCCACCCCAAACAGTGTAGTATTTCTCTTGCTTGCTCAGTTACCTATAGTAATTTTGGCTCCCTGCACACACTTCAGCCACCCATCTTTATGTGAGAAAATGAAAACAACTATCATTTCTGGTTGCAGACTTGGTTAGACCAGCTTGGAGGAAATATTACCAAAAATAGAAAATATTAGAGAAAAGTAAGTGTATAAAAAGGTGGGTTTTCCATTTATTACAATCATTACGATCTTATCGGAAAATGTGTTGAGCATCCACTCCCCTCATTAATGTACAGGTCGACCTCGATCGTCAGCGTAGGTGAATGTAATGAGTGAAGGTATTTCCGGTGAGAGGTAATAATTACACTGTCGCCGCTGGTGGGGACCAATCATGTATAATTTTCAAAAAGAATATTTAACGGTAATCATAAACGATAGTCCCCTTTCGTGGGAAATTTGAATTTTTTGTACCTATGCTCAAAATGTTTTAAGGAAAAATAAGCCGAATAAATTAAGTCTGTTCATTTAAAAAAAATATTCTACATATCATAATGTTGTTACTTTTCCTGAGTTATTGAATACAATCGAAATGATAGCCTTGTTATTGAGTAAAGGAAATCTAGAGATGCATAAAAACTTGGTGTTTTTAAGGTAAAATTCCATACCATAGGTAGAGCCACTGCTTCCAGCAGGCATCCATAGCCTCAACAGGGTTTCCTTTTAACCCATAGATGAGCCTGTATCCTTAATAAATATTTAAATCGTCTTTTCCCAAAAATACCACTATCCTGGTTTGGTAGCCAGACGATGATAATGCCACTCACTAGATTGTAACTTAAGTGAACAAGCCAGCTCGTGATGAGACCCCTTGTCCTTTGACGAAAAAATGTCAAAGGCCATTGCCCTGGTGTGGTAGCCATAGTGGGAATGTCACTTACGTTATTATCCTATGATTGTGGTAGGTTGGCTTGTGATGATACCCCCTATTCTTTGTGGGAGAAGTTTATGACTTATATTTATTTGTTTTTATACCTTTTTCTTTTCTCATTATTCAAATTTTTTTTTTTTTAGGGATCTATTAAGGGAGGCTCATCTACTCCTTAAGAGTAAGGGATGGCGTAAAGAAGTGTAAGGATGCCAAGTAAAAGAGTGCTTAAGACTCCTTATTATAATATGAAGGCAAATTATCATTCAAGTATATTTGTATGTCTATAGGGAAAAGAAACGAATTATGGTGGTTACAGATTATGAACAATATTTAAGATATTTTGAAGAAATTAATCCAAAAATAGTTTGATAAGGTATGAGAGATAGTCCACAAAATAATGACAGATCATTGCGATGATAATTATAAATGATGGTGAAAATTACTTAGTGAAAGTCGTACCCCAAAGGAATGGCTAACGTTTTAATCAGCATGAAGGAAAGGAACGACAACAAGGAAAAAAACAGAAGAAACATCAGTTGTTTCTTTTTAGAATGCACAGTGGGACCCGAGATGAAGGAACATAAATCACAACAAAGGGAATGGCATTTGATCCATTCAAATGAAAAGCAACGATACTCAAAGGAACAACAATCGTGCGAAGGGAACGATAGTTGTTCCATTCAAATGAACAACAACAATATTCAAAGGAACAACAATCGTGTGAAGGGAACGACAGTTGTTCCATTCAAATGAACAACAACTATACTCAAAGGAACAACAATCGCAATAGAGGAATGACATCTGTTAAATTTTTAGCCATCTCATTAGGTAATTTTGGAAACCTCCCATGGAAATATATTTTTGTTGAATCTAAGGCTGATTAGTCATTAGCTAATTTCATTCAATTGTGATGGGTCAGTTTATTTCAGAGTCAAGTATTGGATGGTCTGCTAATGTCACGAGTTCATTATAGTTGCCCGATCACTGCTGTGGAACATGACATATTCATTTTTCTATGAAAGATAGGGTGTCTTTGACAAGAAAAAGAAAGAGTATGGAACAAAAAAGAGTGCTAATTGTGTTCATTACAGTCATCTTCCCTAGTTCTTATTTTCCCAAGTGACTTTCATAAAACTAAAAAAAAAACAAAAAAAACTAACAAATTAATTAGATCTACAAAAAAAAACTATATACAGTATGTACAGTGTCAACAAAATTCATCATTTATGGAGTTGGAGTGGCTGGGTTACCTTCCCAGCCAACCAAAATATGAACGGTAGGGTCCTTACTTACTTCCTGGTAGAAAGATTCTTTTGAAGGAGGTTGATGGTAGAGTCATATCCAATGTCCATTAACCAAAAATGGAGATCCAGATCTGTCGATGGTACTTAAAGTGACCATGCCATTATCATGGACTTCATTAATTTCATATGGTCCTATCCATCGTGTCTGTAATTTTCCAGAAAAATCATGAAATATGGAATCATAGAGAAGCACCCAATCACCTTTCTTGAATGATTTCTTCTTGATATATTTTTCATGCCAGGTCGCTCTTTGTTGTTGAATAACAGTTGTGTGCTCCAAAGAAAA
Organism: Picea engelmannii; assembly: GCA_009831015.1. Classification (NCBI taxonomy): domain Eukaryota; kingdom Viridiplantae; phylum Streptophyta; class Pinopsida; order Pinales; family Pinaceae; genus Picea; species Picea engelmannii. The sequence continues at coordinate 10,030 of ML786942.1, forward strand.
CATGTGTGCTTCATCCAACTCGTTGAGTCACTGAAGGCATTGTTTATGTGCTTATGTAAGATCTAGTCCAATTTCCTGGGCCATCCTTAGGGTCTTGATATCAAATTCGATTGGGAAGATGGATTCTTTACCATAGACTAGGTGATAAGGAGAGTAGTCAGTGGTGTTACGCCATGTTGTGTGATAATCCCATAAGGCATTTGGGATCTTAGTAGCCCAATTATGTCGGTTTGTTGAGACAGTCTTTTTCAGGATCGCCTCTAGGACCTTATTGGTGATTTCTACTTGCCCGTTTTCCTGTGGGTGGTATGGAGAAGTAACTTTGTGTTTAATATGATAATTGTTCAGGGTGGTGGTGATTCTATGAGCTGTGAATTGTGACCCCCCATCAGTGATTACTTCCCTAGGTATTCCGTAGTGTACAAATAATTTGAAAATAAATTTGATGACTACTTCTTCTGTTGCATTTGGTAAGGCTTCTTCCTCTACCCATTTGGTCATGTAGTCCGTTGCAACTAGAATATAGGCCTTCTAATTTGAATTGGGATTGAATGGGTCAACGAATTCTAGTTCCCATCTCCTAAATGGTTATGTGACTACTTGTTCTATAAAGGGAAATTCATCAGCCTGACCTGGTTTTCCTATCCACTGACAATTGTCGCAGGTCTTGACGTATTTACTCACATCTCTAAATATTGAGGGCCAATAGTAGCCCATCTATAAAATTTTGTGTCCAGTCCTACAGTCTGCAAAATTCCCACCACAGTGATCGTCATTTCCTACCTTCAGTATGTCGTAGATTTCGTCATCTCGTATGCATTTGTGGATCTGGAGATCAGATCCTGTGTGGAATAGATATCCACCGATCCAAGTGAATCATGCGCTACGTTGGATGATCATTTTCCTTTCCCTTGATGATAGATGTGTCAGTAATTTCCCTGCTACCAAATAATTTGCCACATTAGTGTACCAAGGTGGATTTGTAGTAACGAAAAACAGATGCTCATCTGGAAATTGATCTTCAACTATCAAGGAGTCATCTGTTTTGGGCATGCGGGACAGGAATTCTGCAATAAGATTTTATCTCCCAAGTCGATATTTGATGGTGATGTCAAATTCCTGTAATAGTAGTAACCACCAAGTGACCCGTCCATTAGTAATCGGTTTATTAGCTAGATGTTTAATAGCAGAATGATCAATATACAGAATAACTGGATAGCCTGTTATATAATGACAAAATTTATTGATGGCATGTATAACAACTAAAAATTATTTTTCTGTTACTATATAATTAAATTTAGCTGGATAAAGATTCTTGCTAATAAAATAAATAGTGTAGGGTTTCTTTTATTCTTCCTGTCCAAGGATAGTGCCTATGGCAATATATTATGCATCGGTGGAGATGTGAAATGGTATTTTCCAATTTGGTCCCCTCAACATCGGTGTTGTCGAGATCAGCTTCTTGAGTCCTGCAAATGTCACATCACACTTGTCAGACCACTGAAACTCCACATTACTAGTCAAATCATGTAAAAGTGCAGCGGTTCTTGCAAAATTTTCCATAAATCTGCGATAGTATCCTGAAGCACCAAGGAAACTACGTACCTCAATTTGTGTGCATGGTGTAGGTAGATTAAGGATTACCTCTATTTTTTCTAGATCTACTCTAATTCCATTTTCAGAAATATAATTCCCTAGTAACACACCTTTTGTCATCATCATGTGACATTTTTCATGGCTTAAACATAACCTAGTAGCAATGCACCATTCTAGTACCTTTTTCCAAATTATTCAACGCTTGATCGAAGTTGTTTCCATAAGGAGTGAAATCATCCATGTAAACTTCAATCCCTTCACTGATCAGATCATTGAATATGCTCAGGATGGCCCTTTGGAATGTGGCTGGAGCGTTACATAGTCCAAAGGGAAATACTTTGTATGCAAAGGTACCCCAGGGGCATGTGAATGTAGTTTTATCTTCATATTCTGGGGAAATATGTATCTAATTGTAGCCACTAAAACCATCTAGGAAAGAAAAGAATTTCTTCCTTGCTAAAGTATCCAGGACCTGATCAATGAAAGGTAAGGGGAAGTGGTCCTTTTGAGTGGATTTGTTAAGTTCTCTGTAGTCAACACAGATTTTCCATTTCCCATTTTTCTTGGGGACAATCACTAATGGGGAAACCCATCGACTATCTGAGATAGGATATATAAAATCTACGTCCAATAGATTTTGTAATTCTTCTTTAACAATATCCCTGAGGTGGGGATTCAATCTTCTCGGTGGCTATCAGATAGGTTGGGCATCTTTCTCAATATAAATGTGGTGTGTGCAAAGTTGAATATCAATACCTTTCATGTTAGAATACTCCCAGGAAAAATCTTGTTGGTATTTAGAAAGGACTTGAATCATCTTTTGTTGTTGTTTCTCATCTAAATTGGCATTAATGTTTAGAGACTTCCCTGGTGCAATCTCAATGGATTTGTTGTTATGAACGGAGATAGTCGTGATTTGTTGTTCCATTAAATCTTCCAGTGAGTCTCCCTGTGCTTCACAATCTAGAACAACTTGGAGCATCTGGCATGTTGGGTTACCCACGATGGTTGGGTTGTTAATAAACCCACTGATTATGTCATCCTCTAATTATTTCTTGACCTGAGATCTTATTCCAACATGAGAGGGGCTCGTAGATCCTCTTTTGGGTATCGTGGTGGTGGAAATTGTGGATATATGAAAGTTGGGCTTGGCTTGGCTGAAGGATATAAGATGATATTTTTTGTGACACCTCCTCTAGCAATTGTCATATTACCCATTTGACATCCTATGTACTCATTTGTTGTTGTGAGACATGGTCTGCCCAGTATCAATGGATTCCTTTCGAATCCACTTCTTGGGTTGATGATGAGGAAATTCATTGGATATTCCCAAGAGTCGACTAAGATTACTATATCATGTAGTGTGCCGACTGGTCTAACCACTGATCGATCAACCAATTGTAACATAATTGGGGTAGGTTCGAAGGAGTCAAAACCCAGGGTGTTGCAGGTTTCCATAGTCAGGATATTGATGGTCAGCCCCAAATCAACTAGTGTATTTGGAAAAGAACATCCCTGGATCAGAACTGTTACTATGGGGTTCCCTAGATCTGCATATTTGACTGGTTCTTGTCTACCTAGAATTAGATCAGACAAGGCTCCTACTATGTGAACTGTTGATGACAAATTTTTAACTTTCCTAATAGGATTCCTCCCACATAGTTCCTTGATTGTCTTTGCATAAATTGGAATGTCTTGCAAGGCCTGTAGGAGTGGGATCTTGACATATAAATTCTTGAGTTCCCCTACAATGCTGAAGTTAGGATACACAACAGGTTTTTCTATCATCAATCTTTCAGGGAACAGATGGGAAGGAGTTGCATCCTTATCAGGATCCTGTGACTCGACTTTGTTTCCCCCCTATTCTATTTCTTTCATTATTACCACAGTCGAGGGTGTTATTATTGGTTGTTTTTTTATTTTCATTCTCCCACTCTTGGAAAATGTTACTTTCTTCAAGAGATATTATACGCCCCGATATCAACCGAAGTTTGTTGCACCCTATCGAGTTGGTTTCCCCTTCCTCATTCTCCATAACCTAGATGAGTTGATATGGTCTATTATTAAGATTTCGGTGGGGTTGGGCTGGTAATTGAGGGTGCAATTGATATTGAGGGTTTTGGGGTAGTTGGAGTGGAGCTTGCAACGTGGGTTGGGTTTGAGGGGCCATCCCCATGGGTTGATTGTTTATCCTCATCGGGCGCTGCTAATTCTTGTTCCAATTTGGGTTTTGGGCAGTCATGTTGGGCCATTGCGAAGGGTAGGGATTGTTATTTGAATTTTTCTAGGATGAGGTGGGGTATTGTGAGTTAGGCCAGGTGGAACTTGCATTTGGTTGATTCTTCCAGATGGGATTTGCAGGTGGGTATTGTTGGGGCTGCCAGTTTTGATTAGTAAACGACTGGCCCTACCATGTGTTACCAGAATTTATTGTTGATTATACTATCCAGGAAAGAAAGAGGAGGGGTCCTAGAGTGTATTTGGAGGTCAGGCCTGCCATTGACGACGCTGAGCCATAAGATATAATGGTTTTGTTTCCTCTTCAACTTCTCTAAAGACATATTTTATTCCAGGGAGTGATGGGCATTGCTCCATTGCAGGATCCTTGGCGCAAATAGCGCAAACCTGAACCACATCCAAAGGGCATTCCCTTGGACCATGTTTTTTTTTTGCATCTGTGGAAAAATATGGCCAAAGTCTGCTCTGCTTCTGCTTGTTTCTGTTTGGCTTGCAATACCTCCAATTGTGTAGTCAGAGTGCTCAGAATATCTGTTTTGAAATTTTCTAAGAGATTACCAACTTTAGCTCGTGTAACACCCCCGCTGGTAATATTGCTATTTTTGGTGAGGGGAGTCCGCATTCCTGATCTGGTCCATGTACTTCCTCGTGAGCTGTTGATGCACAATAGAATGATATTATCATAAGTTTCTTGATAAATGTCACCCTTCCCCATTAAATTCAAGGTTTCTACCCATTCATATTTCATTCCTTTTATCAAAGTGGATTTAAGCACCTCACTTGGTAATGTTCCATAAGGAGACCTTTGTAAATTATATTGGAATCTTTCAACATATTCTTCTAACGTCTCGTTTTCTTTTGCAGTCATTTGAAAGATTTCATCTTTTAGGTCCCTGGTCCTATAATAATACTGTTATTTTATCAAGAAGGCCTATTTCATCTCATCCCATGAGTTTATAGTTCTACCTCCCAATCCCATAAACCAACGTAGAGCTTCTCCTTTCAAAGTGGAGGGGAATAGTTTTAATTTTTGGGGTTCAGAGGTGTAACCATACCCTCTACATAGGACATCAAATTTGAATAAGAATGTGGTTGGGTCTTCTGAGATCAATCCATGGAAGGTTGGAAGGTTTTGTAGGGGGATTTCTTTCATGGGGGCATTGATGATTGGATCAACTATCGGATATTCCAACGTGGAGGTCTAGGGTCGTTGTTGATTTGGTTGCGCCATTTCATCGAAGATCTGCCAATAATATTCAGGAATTTCTTGGCCTGGGTATTCTTTCAATTGATTACTTGATCCCCTAGGGGATTTGATTGCACTCCCTCTATCTGGGATTTCGAGTATGCCTTCTTCTTTTACAAGAGATTCGGGATCAGGGGTTGGTGATGGGTATGCCTTGGCAACCCCACCGGTTCTCCTTCTCCTTCCTCTAGATTATGAGAATTTCCCTCTTCTAAAGGGTTGAAGGGTGGAATATCTGTGCTTTGAAAGCTTTGCTCAATTCCTTCAGTTTTTCTATGAATCTTAGTGTGGGCTGCAGTTGGTGAAACTGCTACCTGAGGGATTTGGGTAGATCCTTTCCTAGGTCCAACCAAATCTTGAGATTCAACTTTTTGGATGATTTCGTGTATGAAAGTCCTTCTCCCAGAGAGCACTGAGCCCTAGGCTTTGGTATTTTTTGGCGGGGGTTTTGGTTTTTCAAGATCTTTCTTCTTAGACATACACACTTCACACAAAAAGAAATTCCAAAGAATCACCTATATAACCTCCTAAGTGTCAACTGGAGGTAAGTGTTGGCATAAGCATCTTACTTATTGCCTGCGTAGGTTCTTACCTTCTGTCTTCAATACCTGGTCCTCCAAAGACACAACCTATGCTACCTTTGACATTCTCCACGACAACGGCGCCAATATGTTGGGCTCTAAAGATGTCTAAAAAACAGCCTTAGTTTAACATTAATTTATCAACCCAAGGATTCGTCTTCTATTTCAAGAATATCAGCAAAGTCTATGCAGATAGCTTGTAGAGGCTAAAATCACGTACTTAAAGAAAATCTGAGTTTATCAACAATCAAGTTCCTCAAATGTTCATTAAATATTTTGAGACTAAGATCTTACTTAATAGAATTGAAATCCGATTACTAACATGCTGCGAATGAAAAGGAACTAACTAATATGTTGAATTCATTTAACTAAAAAGCAGTGATTGAATCTAAATAGAGGCTTGCAGAATTAACTATCAACTATGAATCAAATTGTTGGAAAGGAAATAGCGAATTACTCTATCTGTGAAAATAAACAACAATTGTAATCTAATCAAAAGGGACAACAAATGTAACTTAACTGAAAGGAATAGAAATTGTAACTTTAATTGAAAGTAATGACAAATGTAACTTAATTGAAAGGAACAGAAAATATGAATCTAAGTAAAAATAATAGCACATATGAAAATGTGAGGAACTGTCAAGCATCAAACTACAACAATGAAAGTTGGAACAACAATCATTAACATTTAAACCAAAACATCTATCAATTATAATAAAACAACAATAAATAATTAACACACTTGTGCATCTATCTTTAACTATTGCAAAGGAGATTTGAATCACAAAACAAAAATCAAAACTGATATGATTACAGATTGAGATAGTAACTCCTTCAGACTGGGCCCTTGGTCCTCAGAAGTACTTCTACTTAGAAACTCAGTATGTAGAAATGGTGAAAATGTTCAAATCTTTTATTGATTCCATAGCTGGTACAACATTTACAAAAACTAATTGTGCAGAGTGATTCTGAGTTTGAATACTTGGATGCAATTCTTCAATTATCCTTTCACGATCTATTACCCTCTATATATTACAATAATCTGGGTAAATTAATCCATCCTGAGGATCGAGAGATCCTCAGGATTTATTTACTATTATAAAGTTACAAGATATAAAATCAATCATCTTCAAAACTTCTTTGCGCCAAAAGTCCTCAACCTCCAATAGCTTACACATCTTCAAGATCTTCTTTTTTATCTCGGGTTTGACAATGTTTATCCATTCTGTAACAAAATCGAACAATTCCAATCGTATTTTAGAATCTATTTAATGTAACTTCAATACTATTGCTAGAAGACATATTAATCATTTTCTATCCTATTTATCCCTAATTAACAGAAAAGTCAATCAAGATTATATCATGAACTGTGGGAATAAGGAGGATATTTATACCTTTTTCATAACCCAACAAGAGGGAAATGGGGTAAATAGGTAAAGAGATAAGGGGGGGGCACAGTGTGGGATAGAGAGGGATGGGAATACAAAGTGATGGGGAGAGGGGTAGATGTAGTAGAGAGAGAGAGAG
>ML786942.1:18972-39275 GCA_009831015.1 Picea engelmannii
GAGGAGGGAGGGACAAAGGGGAAGAGAGAGAGAGAGAGAGGGTGTGAGATTTTGAGGCATGGAAAGGAAATATCTAGGTCTAGGTCTAAGTCTTTCCATGCCTTTCCATGTCTAGGTCAAGGCCATGACTTGCCTTGCATTGTACCAAACTTGCTAGTGTGTGAGAGTGTGAGAGGGAGAGAGAGGAATACAAAGAGGGGATATAGAGAGAGAGTGTGTGAGAGTGTGGGAGGGACAGAGAGGAAGGAATAAAATGGTGGTAGAGAGAGTGTGTGAGAGGGAGAAAGAGGATGAAGGAGAGAGGGGTAGAGAGAGAGAGAGGTAAATGTAGGAGAGAGGGGTAGATGTATGAGAGAGAGGAGAGATAGTGGGAGGGAGGGGGAGAGAGAAAGAAAAAGACGAGGGTGGAGAGATACAAGATATAGTGGGAGAGGGAGACAAAGAGGTGGGTTAGAGAGAGGGATAGTGAGAGGAAGGGGGGGTGATATAGGGAGACATATAAGGGGGTAGAGAGAGAGAGTCTGTGATCCAGGTTGACACCAACTGCACTCCTTGGAGCACGATCGCTCTCACCAGGACCTTCTCTTATCTCGGCCCGAAGAGTATCAATACCCTTCAATATCCCAATCGAAAGATCTACACCCACAGTTCGCTTCACGTAATCCCCCTTTCTTTTACTCGGAGGATCGAAACTTCGCTACTCGCGAGTTCAACTGTTATGCGTTACTTCCCTGGATCCCCGAGACCCGAGATGTGTCAGTCAACGCTGACTTCTTCCTCCGCTATCGGGACTTCTCTCTATCGCTACTCGCTACTCGCGACACTCAACACTTGAGTTTCCAACTCCCGACACACGAGGTACCGAAATGCCAAATTTCGCGATCTCGCACCCTCGCAACTTCGCTACTCGCGAGGTCAATCAAATCCTTCCTCGACTCTCGATATCCGAGATGCCGAAACGTCGATATCCCACGTCACCTGTCACGTCACCCTGCTATGGTCCACACTATCCACGCAATCTTCGGGACTTTGCGTCTCGCTATATCGCGACTTCCGCGGCCAAACCTTCCGGTTCTTTTCCGCGAACACCTGATATGTCGATTCACAAGTCAAGCTATACTCCTCGTGATCCGGTCGATGCTTCTGCCCTCCTGAGCTTCGAAACTTTCCACGCTTGCACTGTACCCTCCCTACTACTCCGAGAGATCCAACGATCCATGATAACTCATGGATTCTTCACGAAGAATACTGACCGTCGACTCTCCTCTTTGCACAATCCACGAACAAGAAATGTCTCTCCGTGAAACTTGTTCACCAACCTTCGACTCTTCTGCTCAACCTGCCCACGCAACTTCTCTCCGCTACCCCTTAACGAATTTGAAGGCCTATACTTCCTGAGCTTCACGACTTAAATTCCCTCAGGAAGAAATTCTTGCACGCACTCCTGCGAAAAATCTTCAAACACGCTAAGTGTTGAAGTCTTTCGATCCTGCGCACTCCTGCAGCAGAAATCCTTCAATCCCTTTTCTTAGAATCACAATTTTGAGTCTTTGTCCAGCCTGCGCATGCCTTGCATGGCTTCGAGGTCAACTCTGCACTTCTGAGAGCTTAGAAACAAAGGTTTTCTCTAATTGAACCCTGCAGTCACGCATTCCTTACGGACAAATTCCACTGCACTCTTTGCAGGAATCCTCTGGTTCAATATAGAGAAACAATTGAAACTAACTCTCTCAGCCTCTCAGACATCAATCCAACCATGAAATCACATACACAGCATATAAAATAAAATGTATGAACAGAGGCGAACATTCATGAGCATAATATCACCAATACACAGAGAATAACACAACCATGGAATTGAATCAAAGCTTTTCCATTAATTCAATATCTGTACATGGAAGTTCTTCATACACTTCTCTGCTCTGCTCTCTCTTCAGAATGCCCTCAGTGATAATACAATGTACAAAGGAGGGTGTTATATCCCGTTTCCCTCTCGAGCTCTAAATTATCAAATCTACAATTAAATTCCTATCTAACAGCATTAAATCTATTAAATGCCTTAGCTACCTAAGGACGAGAGCTTATCCGCTCAAGGTCCATTTACAATGTATAAGTGCGATTCATTAATTTCACACATTAACGTTTGGTGCAACAATATCAAGGTGTTTCAAAATTTGGTGTTGGTGTTGTCCAGCTGTCCTCTGCTCTCGCGCTTGCTCGCTTGACATGAGTGATGCTCCTGCATCATACTCCTCGGCTTAAAAAATATTCATGGGCTCCTGTCCATGAGCTCCTGAACAGTTTGTCCATGCTTTTGTATCACTGCTTCTGTCTCCCAGATAGCATCCTCCACTGGATGATTCTTCCATTTGACCAGATACTCATAGTATTTTTTTCTCCTGGTCTTCCTACCCACTCTCTTGTCCAGTATGCATTCCATCTGCGGCTTTTCTGCAACTGGCAATTTCTTCGTCCACTGGATCATTGGCTCCTCAGTTCCAGTGTCTGTTTCTCCAGCCCTGTATGGGTATAAGTCTGCTACGTTGAATATCGGACATATTCCGATGCCATCTGACAAATCGATCTCATAAGCGTTTTCTCTGAATTTCTTCAGGACCCTGCATGGCCCAATTTTCTTCATCTTCAGCTTATTGTATGTTCCCCTTGGGAACCTTTCCTTCCTCAAGTGTGCTAGAACCAAATCACCAACTTCAAACTGAAGTTGTCTCTTCCGCTGATCGGCTCTGCGCTTGTACTCCTGATTTGAGTCTTGCAATCGCTACTTCACCTTGCTGTGAAGTTCTCTCATCGCTTTAGCGAACTCTTCAGCGCTTGCACTACTAGTCGTAGCCTGTTCTGACTCCCTGAGTTTAGAAACTCCCCTCGGTTGTATCCCATACACAATCTGAAATGGACTTTTGCCTATACTCCGATTCACAGAATCATTGTACGCAAACTTTTCTTGTCGCAATATGTTGTCCCAGCTGCTATGGTGCTCTGTCACCAGGCTTCTCAGTAAGTCTCCCAGAATCCTATTGACCACCTCCGTCTGTCTGTCTGTCTGTGGATGGTAAGCTGAACTAAACGCCAAGTTAGTTCCTAGCTTCTTCCATAGCGTCCTCCAAAAATGACCTATGAATTTCGTATCCCTGTCTGAGACTATGCTCCTCGGCAATCCATGAAGTCTAACAATCTCTTTGAAAAACAAGTTTGCGATGTGGGTTGCATCGCTAGTTTTGACACGGAATAAAATGTGCCATCTTCAAAAACCTGTCTACCACCACAAATATGGAATCAACCCCTCTCTACATCCTCGGAAAACCCAATACAAAATCCATGCTTATCGACTCCCATGGCCTCTCGGGTATGGGCAATGGCTGATAAAACCCTGCATTCTGCTTCCGACCCTTCGAATGTTGACAAATCCGACACCTATCAACAAATCGCTTGACCTCTGCTCGCATGCCTGGCCAAAAATATGATTCGCTCAACTTTGCGAATGTCTTATCATGGCCAAAGTGACCTTCTAAACCTCCATTGTGCTTCTCCTTTAGCAAGTTCTCCCTCATGGAGAAATTTGGAATGCACAGTTGATTGCCTCTAAACAACAATCCATTCTGAATCATGTAATCTACCCATGGGCTCCGATCTCTGAGAACTAGATTCTCAGCTGCTTCATACGCTTCCCCAAAATTTGCATCTCCTGCATACATGTCCTTGAGATTTTCAAAACCCAATGTCTTGGCTTGGAACTCCTATAGCAGCAAACATTTCCTGCTCAAAGCATCAGCCACTTTGTTAGCAGTTCCTGAAATATGTTTGATCACAAACATGAAATTCTGCATATACTCTACCCATTTTGCATGCTTCTGGTTCAACTTCTCCTATTGACTCACAAACTGCAATGCATGATTATCACTGTACAATACAAATTCTTTTGGTATTAAGAATCGCCTCCACTTCTTTAATGTCTGTATGATAGCATAAAACTCTTTATCATACATGGAGTATTTCAGCTTTGCTTCATCCAGCTTCTCGCTGAAATATGCAATTGGCTTGTCTTCCTGACTTAAGACTGCTCCTATAGCATATCCGCTTGCGTCACATTTCACCTGAAATATCTTCTGAAATTCTGGCAACACTAACACTGGTTGCTCTGTGATCTTCCGCTTCAATAGATTGAAGCTCTTCTCAGCCTCTGCTATCCAGTGAAAAGACTTGTGTCGTTTCTTCACTGTGTCCATCATGGCTGCACTAATTCCACTGAAATTCCTAATGAATTTCCTGTAGAAACTAGCCAAACCATGAAAACTCCTCACCTCGAAAACATTTCTCGGTGATGGCCAATTCTTGATCACTTCTACCTTACTCGGATCCATCTTCAACTCATTTGCTGAAATAACAAAACCCAAATAAATGAGTTCTGTCTGCATAAATGAAGATTTCTTCATATTGATCAACAGCTTCTCCTGCTGCAGTCTTCTCATCACAATGGCCAAATGTTTCAAATGTTCATCCTTCATCTTACTGTAGATCAATATATCATCCAGATATACGACTACAAACTTCCCGATGAACTCCCTCAGGACTTCATTCATCAATCTCATGAATGTGCTCGACGCGTTTGTCAAACCAAATGCCATAACTAGCCATTCGTACAAACCCTTGTTTGTCTTGAATGTTGTCTTCCATTCATAACCTTCTCTCATGCGAATCTGGTGATATTTGCTCTTGAGATCAATCTTCGAAAAGTAATTTTCCCCACTCGGGCAATCCATCAGATCATCCATTCTAGGCATTGGAAATCTGTACCTGATAGTAATTTTGTTGATCGCTCTGGAGTCAGTACACATTCTCCAACCTCCATCCTTCTTTGGGCTGAGTACCGTAGGAACAGAACACAGACTCAATCTCTCCCTGACCAGTCCTTTATCCAACATCTCCTGTACCTGCCTCTTGACTTCCTCATTCTCCTGCGGTGTTAATCTGTACGCTGCTTTGTTTGGTAAACTGGATCCTGGTATGAGATCAATGTGATGACTCACACTCCTCATCGGTGGTAACGAACGAGGTAATTCGTCCATGATGATGTCAGCGAACTCCCCCAGCAGTTCTTGAATCTCATCTGGTAGATCATCCACTCTTGTGCTGGTCAGGACAATTCTCGGTTTCCTGACTACAAAGAATTGTGGATCTTCCTTCTTCTCCATCTCTGTGAGAAGCTCCTTCCCACTCATGAGAAGTATGGTACTTCTTACTTCCAGCTTCACCTCCTTATCCTTTATTGGAAGCAATCTGTGTGTCCTCCCATCCTTCTCCAAAGTGTATGTGTTCATCCTTCCGTCATGAACAACATTTTTGTCATATTGCCACGGTCTTCCCAATAACAGATGACATACATCCATGGGAATGACATCACAGAGAATTTTATCATTATATCCCCCAATTTTAATTTCAACTAAACATTGTTTAGTGACACTCACCTGATGTCCCTTATGTAGCCATGAAACCTTGTATGGACTCGGGTGATTGGTCGTCTCCAGCTCCAACTTTTCCACCATCTCGGTCGAAACGAGATTATCGGTGCTTCCGCTGTCCACAATGACCTTGAATTTCCTGTCCCTGGTTGTGCAAGCTGTCCTGAACAGTCTGCTTCTTTGAGCTATGTCCTCCACCTCCTTCTCTGGTGTTAAAAGGACCTTATGCATCCCAAGCGATCTTCTGCCGTCTGTATCTTCATTCTCAACATCATGCCTCCACACCTCTGTGATGTGAGCTTCTCCAATGTCCTTCTTCTTCTCTGGACACTCGAATGACTTGTGCCCATTCTTCCCACATGTGAAACATGTGATAACTCCACCCCTTCCTCTACCTCAACCTCTAGTACGAGGAAGAGTATTCGCATCAGCATAATCACCTCGCTGATCATTTTGTTTCCCTCGCTGTGAGGTTCCACCCCTCTCAATTTTACCCTGAGGTTTCTTCCATTCCTCCTTGGGCTTATGAGTTCTTTCTTGGGCAATTGCCTTGCCTCTGGGATGACTTCTGCCTCGCCCCCACTGTCCCTGCTTATGGCTCAACTTCTCCTCGGCTTTCAGAGCCATCTGATAAGCATCCTCAACTGTTTGGATGGTTGTTAGGCTTAATTCATCCTGAATGTCGTATCTCAGACCATTCAGGTATCTGGCAACCTTCTCATCATCGCTCTCCCGATGACCTGCTCTGATGTTGAGCTTGTAAAACTCTTCGGTGTACTCCTTCACTGTCATCATCTTCTGTCTCAGGTTTTGCATTCACCTGAATAGTGTGATCTGGTAATCCCTTGGGATGAACTTCGCTTTCATCTTAGCGATCATTCTATCCCAGCTTTTAATTTTCTATTTTCCTTTGGAACGTCTATCTGCCTGTAGCTCATCCCACCATAATGTTGCATGTCCTTTCAACTTAGTGACATCATGCCTTAACATTTTATCCTCTTCGATATCCTCATAATCGAAGTAGGTGTCAAGAGCTCTGATCCAGTCCAACAACTCTTCTGCATCCAGATTCCCCTCATATACTGGAATGTCCATTTTGGTCTTGGAATTCATCCTGGCGATAGCTTTTATCAATCGCTCAATTGACACATCCTCTACTGTGACCTCTTCTTTATGTCTAGCTTCCTCTTCAACCTCGGAATCACTAAGATCCCCAACACCCACTTCGCATCTTTGTGCTGTCTCCATCTCTTCAAGCCTTGCTCGGAGATCTCGCATCTGTCGTTCCATTTCTGGATTTCTTGTCGGCCTGCCTCTTCTTCATGCATCCCTGTCTTCGGGATCTTTTGATTTCCTTTCTCTTCTCGGTGGCATGATGTATTCCCTTCTCTGCTACTGAAAGCAAAGACTTCCCGCTCTGATACCAAATTGACGCCAACCGCACTCCTCGGAGCACGATCGCTCTCACCAGGACCTTCTCTTATCTCGGCCCGAAGAGTATCAATACCCTTCAATCTCCCAATCAGAAGATCTACACCCATAGTTCGCTTCGCGTAATCCCCCTTTCTTTTACTCGGAGGATCAGAACTTTGCTACTCGCGAGTTCAACCGTTATGTGTTACTTCCCCGGATCCCCGAGACCCGAGATGTGTCAGTCAACGCTGACTTCTTCCTCCTCTATCGAGACTTCTCTCTATCGCTACTCACTAATCGTGACACTCAACACTTGAGTTTCCAACTCCCGACACGCGAGGTACCGAAATGCCAAATTTTGTGATCTCGCACCCTCGCGACTTTGCTACTCGTGAGGTCAATCAAATCCTTCCTCGACTCCCGATATCCGAGATGATGAAACGCCGATATCCCGCGTCACCTGTCACGTCACCCTGTTGTGGTCCACACTATCCACGCAATCGTCGGGACTTTGCGTCTCGCTATATCGCGACTTCCGCGGCCAAACCTTTCGGTTCTTTTCCACGAAATCCCGATGTGTCGATTCACGAGTCGAGCTATACTCCTCATGATCCGATCGACGCTTCTGCCCTCCTGAGCTTCGAACCTTTCCACGCTTGTGTTGTACCCTCCCTACTACTCCGAGAGATCCAATGATCCACGGTAACTCACGGATTCTTCAGGAAGAATACTGATCGTCGACTCTCCTCTTTTCACAATCCATGAACAAGAAATGTCTCTCCACGAAACTTGTTCGCCAACCTTCGACTCTTCCACTCAACCTGCCCACGCAACTTCTCTCCGCTACCCCTTAACAACTTTGAAGGCCTATCCTTCCTGAGCTTCACGACTTAAATTCCCTCAGGGAGAAATTCTTGCACGCACTCCTGCGACAAATCTTCAAACATGCTAAGTGTTGAAGTCTTTCGATCCTGCGCACTCCTGCAGCAAAAATCCTTCAATCCCTTTTCTCAGAATCGCAATTCTGAGTCTTCGTCCAGCCTGCGCACACCTTGCACGGCTTCGGGGTCAACTCTGCACTTATGAGAGCTTAGAAACAAAGGTTTTCTCTAATTGAACCCTACATTCATGCATTCCTTACGGACAAATTCCACTGCACTCTTTGCAGGAATCCTCTAGTTCAATATAGAGAAACAATTGAAACTAACTCTCTCTCAGCCTCTCAGACATCAATCCAACCATGAAATCACATACACAACATATAAAAGCAAATTTATGACCAGAGGCAAACATTCATGAGCATAATATCACCAATACACAGAGAATAACACAACCATGGAATTGAATCAAATTGTTTCCATTAATTCAATATCTGTACATGGAAGTTCTTCATACACTTCGTTGCTATGCTCTCTCTTCAGAATTCCCTCAGTGATAATACAATGTACAAAGGAGGGTGTCTATATCTCGTTTCCCTCTCAAGCTCTAAACTATCAAATCTACAATTAAATTCCTATCTAACAGCATTAAATCTATTAAATGCCTCAGCTACCTAAGGACGAGAGCTTATCCGCTCAAGGTCCATTTACAATGTATAAGTGCGCTTCATTAATTTCACACATTAACGTTTGGCGCAACAATATCAAGGTGTTTCAAAATTTGGTGTTGGTGTTGGTGTTGTCCAGCTATCCTCTGCTCTCGTGCTGGCTCGCTTGACGTGAGTGATGCTCTTGCATCACAGGTGGATATTGGTGGTCACCCACCTATTCCAACTGGCTCCTCTTGACCATTTTTGTTCAACACGTTCTTCTGTAATTCTTTGTAATTGTGGGTTCTACACTTATGGGGTTGTATGAGGCCCCACACATCCTCTAGGTGGATACTGGTGGCCTCTTGCCTAATCCAACTGGCTTATTTTTTATGTTTTCATGCCTACACATATTGATGTACTTACAGGGCCGTTTTGGAGACATAAACAATATTTTTTTAGCTCTCCACAATCAAACTATAGATGGAGTTAGATTTTGATGAAGGAGTGTGTATTTCTCTGAAATACCTTTCCAACGGGCTATCATGCGCCTAAAACAAAGGTTGTATGAAAAAGTTACGACCCTAGGAAGTTGAGGTACCAACTTACACCAACTTACCCATAGGCGCCCACATGAATTTTAGCGTTTCACCTTCTACGACTAGGTTTTTGGATTTCTAGGGTTTTTTCATTCATGAGTAATATCAAAAAGGCCTATGTAGACTCATTATAATCCATTCTGCTCAAACGGATGGGTGTAGCAACCACATCTCTTCTCAGAGATAGCTACCGCCATTTGAGCAAGTGTTTCAGTTTTGCAGTTTTATAGTTTCATCCTATTTCATTATTTAGTAGAGGATATTGTTCACTGGACATCTGTGTTATTCTTCATATTTACGTGTTTATTGTATTCAATATGTTAATTAGTTTGTTCCACTCCTAAATCCGGATCAATGGTATCAGAGCGGTCTTCTCTTCATTTATTTTTATTCGTGCATGTCCCCGACAAGATATGGTTACAAGAAGTTGGGACTCGAACCAATCGAGCAATTGCAAGATCGGTTGCATCGAGCCAGACAAAAACCCACGGGGGACGAAAAGAAAGATGATGGATTAGGAGATCCTATTAAAATGTTGCTCAAGGAAGCCGTCATGTGAAAAAGGAACGAAATGATGGACTACTTCGTGCAGATCCTTCGATGACTTCTGTAATACCCTATTTCCCCCAGTTTGTAAAAATAACTATATTGGCCAAGAACTGTGGCAAACCCAAAAATGTGAATGTGTGATGTGAATGGACCTTGTGAAAAAGGTCAATGAATGTGAATAATATTATGAATATATGTTGCAGGACTGTTGAGAGGGGATATGCTGAAAAAGAGACCATGATGGCTCAAGAAAGGTGGTGGAAGGCACCTGGAAAGGTGGCGTTAACTTCCACCGAAACCAATACCATATTTAGACTTCACTGGCCCGGAGAACCACGAGTAGCTCGTTGTCTTGAAATAAATTACTTGCAGGTTGGTAGGTAGATGGCTCCTCAGGAATTAATGAGGGATGGGGGAAGTGAATCGCCCATCCGTAGGAGCGTCGGGCCTGACCACCACGAGGGAAATCACGCCACATGCAACCTCGCAAGAGGGAAATGCGTAAGGAAGAAGCGCGGAGGGGGAAAATGCGAGGGAAGGGGGAAGAACTCTGGAGATATGTAGAGTGAGTGATAGCAGAGAAGGAGGAGAGTAACCCTCATTTTCGGTCACTGGCAAACCGAGACACAGTCTCGTAGCATCGTGGTCTCAGCCTAGGGGTGGTTAGTGGTAAATCCGTTGGGAGTCGCTGAGCCTATGGTTGGGTGGAAACAAGCACCCCTCTTAGCAGTTGCATCACCTATGGTGTTATTTCTGATAAGTGTTATTTGAAGTTAATTCCATAATCACATGTTCAGTTTTATGTGCTTGTAAATAGTTTTGAATAGAAGTATTTACCTAACGTTTGATTTTATAGAATGGATGCCTGTGTATGCTTACATGCCATAGTTGTTTTCTGCACAAATGTTTGAGTCTGGGACATGAGTTCGCTCCACTGAGAATCGTCTTATTTGCTTAGTTTCTCGTAATATTCTGAGAATACCCCTTGAGAGCACTCTTTTCCGAGAATTACCCCATAAACATTGTAACCGTACTGAACCTTACCAAAGATTCGATTAAGATAAGGGATAATTTCCCGAGAACCGTCTGAGGGTTCGTGCAATCTGGGTCTGGAACCCTTATGCAAGAAAGAGTAGCTTTCTAAGGTTGCGGGGTCATGGGAGCCTGAAGATCCGAGAGTTTGAACTTCGTGATTCAAGCTCAGAAGGGATAGCGAGTTCAAATATAGAAAGAAAATACCCTATCACTTGGTAAATGAATGATCGGAATCCTTCTGAGAATACCCCAAGCCTGTCAATGCCGACGAATCGAGGGAAGGAGTGTAGGCGTTAACACCTCGCCCTTTCAGCCTTCACAAATAGCGATGGGATCCTGGACCGTAGATATCAGGGACCCATCGGAGCCCTATAAGTCGTCGATCCTAACCTTTACTTAGGCAGGAGAGTGAACTCGACTACGTCCCGAAAGTCCCGAAGACATTGGGACCATCCATGTTGGAGGACAAGTGGCAGAGATCTGACCATTTCGTGTATCGGGGGTTTGTAAGTTTGAAGGTGGAAGACCCGACTCTTGGACTCACGAAGTCCCGAGTCGCGAGATCGCGATGTGATCTGGGTCGTTGATCAAAGAGGACAGGTGGCAGAGATATGACCATTTCACATATCAGGGGTTCGTAAGTTTGAAGGTGGAATACCCGACTCTTGGAGTCACGAAGTCCCAAGTCGCAAGATCGCGATGTGATCTGGGTCGTTGATCAAAGAGGAAAGGTGGCAGAGATATGACCATTTCGTGTATCGGGGGCTCGTAAGTTTGAAGGTGGAAGACCCAACTCTTTGAGTCATGAAGTCCCAAGTCGCGAGATCGCAATGTGATCTGGGCCATTGATCAAAGAGGAAGGATAGCCATGGGATCTGACCATTTTGCGTATCGGGGGTTCGTGAGTTTGGAGGTGGAAGACCAAACCCTTGGAGTCGTGAAGTTCCAAATAGCGAGAAGTAGGAACAACCATTGAGTCAGGACCTCCTTGCCATATCACATATCGGGGTCTCGGAGGTTGAAGGGAATAAGTTCCAATTGTAGAAGACCCAAGCTTCCGAGTTGTGAGAGCTTGTGCAACATGTGGCACGTTCGCTTGGTGGGACCCATGTGGTTGACAGGTGGTGTAATGATAAGATGCCCAGAGAGAGGGAGAAGTGGTGACAGGTGGTGGACACGTGTCATTTGAAATGGGAGTCAACATCCTGTTGACTTCTCATACTTCGGGTTCTCGTAAGAAAGGGGCACAAAGGCCCAACAACTCAAGTCGTGAAGTTGTGAGTCCCGAGAAGCTTGGAAGGAGTCAAACCTTCTCTGACTTTCTCGTCTTGGGGATTTGTAAAAGAAGGTCCTAGAGGTTCAACCTTTCCACTCGCGAACTTATGAGTTGAGATCAAGGCTAGTAGTTAGCCCTAGCCAGTGGTTAGGAGTGGAGAACGCTAATAAAGAGGGGCCATACCATATCGAAATCTCGGGTATCGACGATTGGTGAATAAAATTCGAGGGTCTTCGACTCCTGACTCGTGAGGTCGCGAGTTGTGAAAGGTGCCTGCATTTAGGCATGTATATGGTCCTATCAAGATAGAGACTAAAGAAATGGATCTAGTGCTTTGTCATTAAGCGGTGGGTAGATCTGGACGACCAGAATCTATGCACCCAGATCTACGACTAGGGTTTCACTCCGGAGCCCCCTCTCCATTCTGCCTTTAATGGGGGGGGGTCCGGAATTGGGTGCGCATCTCTCAAACGGTTGAGATCGAGGTGCCTAGATCAATGACGCTTGAGAAATTCCAGACCCCCTTTGCCATTCTGCCTTTAATAGGGGGGGGTCTGGAATGGTGTGGTATTGACATGGGGGGGAGGAACCTACCACTCGTTAGTCCTGTCGGCCCCCGTAGGACTTCGGGGATTCTGCCCCTTTAGGAAAAGTGAAAATTTTATTATGCCGTAGTGGATGTCTGAAAAATTGGTATCAGAGCATGGTTACAACACTTGGCCTGCTTGGGCTCATGAACGAGTTGCGTAAAAGCTCCGTTCAGAACACTCTTAAAAAGAATAACCCCCTGTCTTAACCTTCCTAATCAAAAGACGAAGTTAAGAATGAAAAACCCCTATTGTGTATGTGTACATGTGAAAATATGAATTATGTACTAGTTATAAATAAATATAAATATTGACTAACAACCAACGTTTTTCCTTTTGCACACAAGCGGAAGATCAACCGTGGGAAATTATCAACGCATAATGGTGACTCACCAAGAAATGGGAGAAGGCTCCCACAATAGAGATGAAGAGTCTGATGAAAGGAAGGCAGTAGGGACCCCTCCATATCTAGCCGAGACTGTGAGGAGTCTCATGGTCGAATTACAAAGTTGCAAGGCTGACGCTAAAATGATGATGAAAGAACAAGAAAAACAAACAGAAATTAACGCAAATTTACTGCAGAGTTTATCCGATCTACAAAGACAAATGCAACATGAACCTGAAACTCAGAAACATGGTCATATTAGTGGCCACACTGATAGGAGCACCTCGAAAAAGGTCCACCCCAAAGGTAAAGGACCAGTGTCGAGTGATTCCTCTGAGAAGGAAGCTGGCGATTTAGAAGGCTCTTCTAGTAGCAGAACCAGTTCCTATTCCTGAAAGAAACAGAAGAAGCAAAATCCTTCCAAAGGTTGAAAATTCGAAGAATTCAGAAAGGCCAAACCACCCTCCTTCAACGGTGAAATAAAAAGGGAGAGGAAGCAGAGGCCTGGCTGCTTGGACTAAAGAAGTATTTCAGAGTCCATGACTTTTCAGAGAATATGAAGGCCCAAGTGGCCACCTTCAACTTGAATGGAAAGGCTTCCATTTGGTGGGAATACCTTAAGAATATGAAAGGGGTTCGCAAAGAGGACTTGTCTTGGGAACGGTTTGAG
The DNA here is from genome assembly GCA_009831015.1 of Picea engelmannii. Taxonomy (NCBI): domain Eukaryota; kingdom Viridiplantae; phylum Streptophyta; class Pinopsida; order Pinales; family Pinaceae; genus Picea; species Picea engelmannii. The sequence goes on from ML786942.1 coordinate 32,492, forward strand.
AAATACTTCTGGAAGAAGTATCTGTCGTAAAAATATTTCGACGAAAAGACTAAAGAGTTTTATGAACTCAAACTGGGACAACTTACTATAGAATAATATGTCAACAAATTCCTCGATTTGTTGAGGTATGTACCCTATATCAAGGTGGAAAAGGAAAAGGTGCAACACTTCATCAGTGGACTACCTAAGGACTATCAGAATAGAATTGAATTTGATGAGCCAAAGACTCTAGAATACACTATTCGAAAGGCAACCTATTGTCATGAACAGTTTGGGCATCAAGCAGAACCTCGTGAAGGATGGAAACAGAAGAATAGTTCAAGATTTCAGAAAAGGGGAATTAAATCTCTAGGATTCAAGAACTACAAGAAGAACCCAAGAATGAACTTTCCAGCCCGGAGTATGCACCAGCAAAATTTTCCCTCCTTGAGCGGAAATAAAACTTCTAGACCCATATCAGTGAAGATTGATAACCCAAAGAGAGAACCTTTGAAATGCTGGGGTTGCGGAGAAGAACATCTCCTGAGAGACCGCCCACACCAACAACAGAATAGTCGAAGAATTTATAATGTACAGCAAGCTACTACCATCAATGATGTGGCCAAGAGCGTGCCACAAATTTATGTAGCCTTGGATAATAACCAAGCCGACCACCAAGCTTTAGTAGTGGAAATAGAAGGTATGATTTCCAACCATCTAGTGTCTATTTTAATTGACCCTGGTTCAAATTTGAGTTATATAACCCCTAAAGATGTTGACAAGTGTAAACTACAGCCAAAAAAACATACCAAGACATGGTTGGTACAGTTAGCCACTGGCACCAGAAGAAGGGTAGCAGAGGTCATACCAGCCTGCCAATTAATGTTGGGTGAATTCCCCACCCAATAAACCCTTAACAGATTACCCCTAGGATTGTATGATCTGTTGATTGGTATGGATTGGCTAGCTACCCACAAATCCAGGTTGGACTGCTACCATAAGACCTTAGAATGTGTAAGTAAGGAAGGGAAGAGGATAACCCTTCAAGGGATCCGAAAACCTGTCTCGGTGAGACAAATATCAGCTCTGCAAATGAGAAAGTATTGTCGAAAGGGATGTACCCTATATGCAATACAGGTGTTGAAAAAAAATCGAAGGTGACAAACCAAGCCCTGATGATCACCCTATCCTGAGAGAATACAGAGATGTGTTTACGGAAGAGGTACTGGGTTTACCTCCTAGAAGAGACATAGACTTCTCGATAGAACTTGCACCAGGAGTGGTGCCAGTGTCTAGGACACCCTACCGGATGAGCACACCCAAGTTAGTCGAACTCAAGATGCAATTAAAAGAAATGATGGAAAAAGGCTATATTCAACCTAGTGTGTCTCCATGGGGAGCACCAGTCCTGTTCGTGAAAAATAAAGACGGTACCCTTAGACTATGTATAGATTATATCAACTCAATAAGGTAACCATAAAGAACAAGTACCCCTTGCCCATGATCGATGACCTGTTCGATCAATTGAGGGCTGCGTCTATTTTCTCAAAGACTGATTTGAGGTCGGGATACCATCAAGTCTGAATCAAGGGTAAAGACATCCATAAAACTACCTTCTGAACAAGGTATGGTCACTATGAGTTTGTGGTAGTTCCATTTGGGTTGACCAATGCCCCTGCCACTTTTATGTGCTTGATGAACAATGTACTCAGCAAGTTCCTAGACAAATTTGTGTTTGTCTTTATTGACGATATATTAATTTACTCCAAGGACAGAAAAGAACATGAAGAGCATCTTAGAATTGTGCTACAAGTGCTAAGAGAACATCATCTCTATGCCAAATTTAGCAAATGTGAATTCTTCTAGAAGCAAATACATTACTTAGTCCATGTTCTCTCGAAGAAGGATTATCGGTAGACCCTGACAAAATCAAGTCTATCATGGAATGGCCTACCCCAAAGGATGTTTCGGACATCAGATCCTTTATGGTATTAGCAGGATACTATAGGATATTTATAAAAGGATTCTCCAAGATTGGTTGTCCAATCACTGCCCTCTAGAAGAAGGGGACAAAATTCTTGTGGACACAGAAATGTGAAGAAAGATTTCAAACTCTGAAACATCTATTGACCCATGCACCCATGCTGAAAATCGTCGATCCAGAAGCTGACTTCCTCATGTGCACAGATGCCTGTAAGGAAGGGCTCGGAGGAGTTCTTACGCAGGGAGGAAGTGTGATCTGTTATGAATCCCGGAAATTGAATGAGCATGAAGTCAACTATGTGACCCATGATCTAGAGCTGGCTGCCATAGTGCATGCCTTGAAAATGTGGAGGCATTACCTCCTGGGGAGAAAATTTGTACTTATGACAGATCACTGTGGATTGCGATACCTGTTTGATCAACCAAAGCTCAATGATAGACAAGCTAGGTGGATGGCCCTCCTTAGCGAGTTTGATTTTGAAATCAAACACATTAAAGGAAAGAAAAATAGGGTGGTCGATGCCCTTAGCAGAAGTATGAAAAAAATTCACCTGGCAGCGGTGAGCACCTGTGAGATAGATGTCAAAGAAAGAGTCAGAAATGCACAAAAGACAGATCCATTTGTCCAGACCGTGACCATGTACCTACAACGAGAAACCGCTGGAGTAAAATTTGAAGGCTACCAGATGACCGAAGGAGGTATGCTCACTTACATAAGAATATTTTGTATCCCAGATTGTGATGACTTGAAGAGGTTCATACTGGATGAACTACATAAAAGACCCTACTCTGGTCATCCAGGATACCAGAAGATGATCACGGCCACTAGGAGACAGTTCTATTGGCCTGGAATGAAGAAAGACATAGTCAAGTACTTGGCCAAATGCATAGAGTGCCAGCAGGTTAAAGCAGAACACCGATACCCAGTAGGATTATTACAACCTCTACCAATCCCAGAATGGAAATGGGAAACCATCTCCATGGATTTCATCACTGGATTACCAACCTCAACCAAACAGAATGACGCCATTATGGTGGTGGTGGATAAATTGAGAAAGTATTCTCACTTCATCCCCATCAAGTCGACCTGCAAGGCAATCTATATCACCCAGGTATTTATGAAAGAGATATTCAGACTGCATGGTATGTCGAAAGAGATCGTGTCTGACAGAGACACGAAATTTACTTCCAATTTTTGGAAATCACTGATGGTTGGTCTAGAGACCAAGTTATTGTTTAGCACCACCTATCACCCTCAAACCGATGGACAAACAGAAAGAGTGAATCAAATACTAGAAGATATGTTAAGGATGCATGTAATACATCAACCCAAGAAGTGGGAAGACTACTTGCCACTAGTAGAATTCACCTACAACAATGGCTACCAAGAATCCTTAAAGATGAGTCCCTTCGAAGTCCTCTATGGTAGACCATGTAACACTCCAGTCATCTGGAGTAATCCCATAAACAAGATTTATTTTGGACCCGACATGTTGAAAGAAATGGAACAACAGGTGACTCAGATAAAACAAAACCTGAAGGTCGCTCAGGACCGAAAGAAAAGTTATGGCGACCAAAAGAGAACTCCAAGAGAGTTCAAAGCGGGAGATCATGTATATCTCAGAGTTAGGCCCAGGAAGAGTTCCCTGAAAATGGGAGCTTGTTCCAAGTTGGCACCTCGGTATTGTGGACCCTTTGAGGTTCTAGATAGAGTGGGACCTATAGCCTAGAGGCTAGCACTACCTCCCACAGTAAAAGCACATAATGTTTTCAATGTCTCATTATTGAAGAAATATGTACATGATTCTAACCATATAATTGATTGGTCTATGATTCAGGTGGAACTGGAGGGATAATTTCTACCAGAACCTCAATTCATACTGGAAAGAAAGGAAACCTCAGCCCAAAACCAAACCATTGCACAGGTCAAAGTGCAGTGGAGACATTTTGGCCCAAATGAGGCTACATGGGAAATGGAGGATGCCATGAGATAGGCATATCCAAATTTTTTTACTTCTGTACATGCATGTCATGTTGATAGATAAGAACATCGAGGACAATGTTCCTTTAAGGGGGAGGGAATTGTAACACCCTATTTCCCCCAGTTTGTAAAAATAACTATACTGGCCAAGAACTGTGGCAAACCCAAAAATGTGAATGTGTGATGTGAATGGACCTTGTGAAAAAGGTTGATGAATGTGAATAATATTATGAATATATGTTCCAGGACTGTTGAGAGGGGATATGATGAAAAAGAGACCATGATGGCTGAAGAAAGGTGGTGGAAGGCACCTGGAAAGGTGGCATTAACTTCCACAGAAACCAATATCATATTTGGACTTCACTGGCCTAGAGAACCAAGAGCGACTCGCTGGCCTAAAATAAATTACTCGCAGGTTGGTAGGTAGATGGCTCCTCAGGAATTAATGAGGGATGGGGGAAGTGAACCGCCCATTCGTAGGAGCCTCGGGCCTGACCACCGTGAGGGAAATTGTGCCACACGCAACCTCGCAAGAGGGAAATGTGTGAGGAAGATGCGCAGAGGGGGAAAACGCGAGGGAAGGGGGAAGAACTCTGGAGATATGCAGAGTGAGTGATAGAAGAGAAGGGGGAAAGTAACCCTCATTTTCAGTCACTGGAAAACCGAGATGCAGTCTCGCAACATCGTGGTCTCATCTTGGGGGTGGCTAGTGGTAAATCTGTTGGGAGTCACTGAGCCTACGGTTGGGTGGAAACGAGCACCCCTCTCAGCAGTTGCATCACCTCTGGTGTTATTTCTAATAAGTGTTATTTGAAGTTAATTCCATAATTGCATGTTCAGTTTTATGTGCTTGTAAATAGTTCTGAATAGAAGTATTTACCTAACGTTTGATTTGATAGAATGGATGTCTGTGTATGCTTACATGCCATAGTTGTTTTCTGCACAAATGTTTAATTTTGGGACATGAGTTTGCTCCACCGAGAATCGTCTTATTTGCTTAGTTTCTCGTAATATTCTGAGAAGGCCCCTTGAGAGCACTCTTTTCTGAGAATTACCCCATAAACCTTATAACTGTACTGAACCTTACTAGAGATTCGATTAAGATCAGGGATAATTTCCCAAGAACCATTTGAGGGTCCATGTAATCCGGGTCTGGAACCCTTATGCAAGAAAGAGTATCTTTCTAAGGTTTCGAGGTCATGGGAGCCTGAAGCTCCGAGAGTTTGAACTTCATGATTCAAGCTCAGAAGGGATAGTGAGTTCAAATATAGAAAGAAAATACCCTATCTCTTGGTAAATGAACGATCAGAATCCTTCTGAGAATACCCCAAGCCTGTCAATGCCGACGAATCAAGGGAAGGAGCATAGGCATTAACACCTCTCCCTTTCAGCCTTCGAAAATAGCGATGGGATCCTAGACCATAGATCTAAGGGACCCATCGGATCCCTATAAGTCATCGATCCTAACCTTTACTTAGGCGGGAGAGTGAACTCGACTATGTCCTGAAAGTCCCGAAGACATTAGGACCGTCCATGTTGGAGGACAAGTGGCAGAGATCTGACCATTTTGCGTATCGAGGGTTCGTAAGTTTGAAGGTGGAAGACCTGACTCTTGGAGTCACGAAGTCTCGAGTCGCGAGATCGCAATGTGATTTGGGCCGTTGATCAAAGAGGACAGATGGCAGAGATCTAACCATTTCGCGTATCGGGGGTTCGTAAGTTTGAAGGTGGAAGACCCGACTCTTGGAGTCATGAAGTCCCAAGTCGCGAGATCACGATGTGATCTGGGCCATTGATCAAAGAGGACAGGTGGCAGAGATCTGAGCATTTTGCGTATCGGGGGTTCGTAAGTTTGAAGGTGGAAGACCCGACTCTTGGAGTCACGAAGTCCCGAGTCGCGATATCGCGATGTGATCTGGGCCGTTGATCAAAGAGGAAGGATAATTGTGGGATCTGACGATTTCATGTATCAGGGATTCGTGAGTTTGGAGGTTGAATACCAAACCCTTGGAGTCGCGAAGTTCCGAATAGTGAGAAGTAGGAACAACCATTGAGTCAGGACCTCCTCGCCGTATCGCATATCAGGGTCTCGGAGGTTGAAGGGAATCAGGTCTGACTATAGAATCCCTGAGCTTGCGAGTTGCGAGAGCTTTTGAAACATGTGGCATGTCCGCTTGGTGGGACCCACGTGGTTGACAGGTGGTGTAATGATAATATGCCCAGAGAGAGGGAGAAGTGGTTACAGGTGGTGGACACGTATCGTTTGAAACGGGAGTCAACATCCTGTTGACTTCTCGTACTTCTAGTTCTTGTAAGAAAGGGGCACAAAGGCCCAACAACTCAAGTCGCAAAGTTGCGAGTCCCGAGAAGCCCGGAAGGAGTCAAACCTTCTCTGACTTTCGCGTCTCAGGGATTTGTAAAAGAAGGGCCCAAAGTTTCAACCTTTCCACTCGCGAACTTGCGATTTGCGAGAAAGGCTAGTAGTTAGCCCTAGCCGGTGGTCACGAGTGGAGAACGCTAATAAAGAGGGGCCATACCATATCAAAATATCAGGTATCGGCGATTGGTGAAGAAAATTTGACGGTCGTCGGCTCCCGACTTGTGAGGTCGCGAGTTGTGAAAGGTGCCCGCATTTAGGTGCGTATATGGTCCTATCAAGATAGGGACTAAAGAAAGGGAGCTAGTGATTTGTCATTAAGAAGCGGGTAGATATAGACTGCCAGAATCTGCGTGCCCAGATCTACAGCCAGGGTTTCATTCCAGAGCCCCCTCGCCATTCTTCCTTTAATGGGGGGGTCTGGAATTGGGCATGCATCTCTCAAACGGTCTAGATTGAGGCAC